>OU342746.1:19911130-19942440 GCA_910589775.1 Avena eriantha
TTTGTTCATCTCATAAACCACACATGGATCCACCAGTGTCATTGCATATATGTTCTTCTCATGAACCACATCCAGAGTCATTGCATGTCTGTTCTTCTAAACAAACCACACATGGATCCACCAGTGTTATTGCAAGTGGTTATTGCAAGTGTGTTCTTCTAAACAAACCACACACGGATCCGCCAGTACCATTGCATGTGTGTTCTTTTCATGAACCACACCCAGTGTCATTGCATGTGTGTTCTTCTCACAAACCACACATGGATCCACGAGTGTCATTGGATGTGTGTTCTTCTCATGAACCACATCCAGAGTCATCGCATGTCTGTTCTTCTCACAAACCACATAAGGATACAACAATGTCATTGCATATCTGTTCTTCTCATAAACCACATCTAGAGTCATTGCATGTCTGTTCTTCTTACAAACCACATAAGGATCCACCAGTGTCATTGGATGTGTGTTCTCTTCACAAAACACATAGTGTCATTGGACATGGATCCACTAGTGTCATTCCATGTCTGTTCTTTGCATGAACCACACATTGATCCACCTAGTGTGGTTGCATGTCAAATCTTCTCACAAACCACATAAGGATCCACTAGAGTCATTGCATGTCTGTTCTTTTCATGAACCACACCCAGTGTCATTGCATGTCTGTTCCTCTAAACAAACCACACATGGATCCACCAGTGTCATTGCATGTGTGTTCTTCTAAACAAAACACACATGGATCCACCAATATCATTGCATGTGTGTTCTTTTCATGAACCACACCCAGTGTCATTGCATGTGCGTTCTTCTCACAAACCACACATGGATCCACCAGTGTCACTGGATATGCGTTCTTTTCAAAAACCACAGCTAGAGTCACTACATTTGTGTTCTTCGAAACAATCCACACATGGATCCACCAGTCTCATTGCATGTCTGTTATTTTCATGAACCACACCCAGTGTCATTGCATGTATGTTCTTCTAAACAAACCACACATGGATCCACCAGTGTTATTGCACGTCTGTTCTTCTCATGAACCACAACCAGTGTCATTGCATGTCTGTTCCTCTCATAAACCACACATGGATCCACCAGTGTCATTGCATGTATGTTCTTCTCATGAACCACATCTATAGTCATTGCATGTCTGTTGTTCTCCCAAACCGCATAAGGATCCACAAGTGCCATTGGATGTGTGTTCTTTTCATGAACCACACACAGTGTCATTGGATGTCTATTTTTTTCATAAACCACATAAGGATCCACCAGTGTCATTGGATGTGTGTTCTTTTCATGAACCACACCCAGTGTCATTGCATGTGTATTCTTCTCACAAACCACATAAGGATCCACCAATGTCATTGCATGTGTTTTCTTCTCATGAACCACAGCTAGAGTCATTTCATGTATGTTCTTCTCACAAACCACATAAGGATCCACTAGTGTCATTGGATGTGTGTATTTTCATGAACCACACCCAGTGTCATTGGATGTGTGTTCTTCTCACAAACCACACATGGATCTGTTGGGTTCGCAGCATAGAAAGCAAAAAAATTCCTACGACGAGAACTATACACCAAGATCTATCTACTAGATACAAAGCAACGGGTGGGTATACATCCATAGAGAACTTACCCTCGAAGACAACATAGTTTTGTTAACGAGTTGGAACTCGTGGATGATGTAGTCGTACACTTGCCGATCTCAATATCGTGTGGAAGTCCTAGCGCCACAAATCAGCAGCACATCGGTCCTCGCACACACGTTCAAGCCACCGGACAACCTCCACCTCCTCGCTCCAGCGAATCAGCGGAAGCAGCAACTCCCTCTTGACGCAAGGCCACCGGGAACATGTATCTCGCTAATCCTAGACCATATGGGAATGTATCTAGAGGGGGAGAGAGATCCTTCACGAGGAGGTGTGCCTTGTGAGGTAGGAGAGGAGGGATTTTTATAGGAGAGGGGGGCTCCTCCCCTCCCATGGCCGGCGGCCAAGAGGGGTGCCCCCACCTCTTCCTCATTCATGTGGAAGCTCCACTCACATCAATTCAAGCTGCACCCAAACTTCCACTCACATGCATTAAATTTTCACCAAATTTAATGCAACTCTCATTTAATAAAACTCTTTTATTTATTTTATTCAGAATTTTGTTAATTAATTTAATTAACAAACATTCACATAAAACCCATTGCAACATTTCAATATCACATATAGAACTAGTTTCTGCAATTTCACCTGAAACAATTCCGGTTTCCATCGAAATAATTCTAGCGCTTTGCAATTCTTTCGTCTGAAACATATGTGCTCTAAAATGGTGTTCAGCAACCCTTAAGTATGTCACCCTACGGTTCTCGAATAATGCAGACATGATTGAGACCCCTCGCAAATCAATAATCAGAAGCGGGACTTGGAGATCCATACGGACTCCTGCACATTCAACGATGACTTCTGTGATCATGAGAACCTTTAATGCTAGTAACTTAATCCCTTTGTCTCATGATATAATACATGTCCGAGATTTGATCATAGGTATCCAAATACCTAGTTTGATATTGTTACCGACATGCAATCTTTCCTTGTTCCCGTGATATAACATTCTAGTGATCACATTACTTGCTTGCAAGCAATCTTAATGTGATATCACTGAGAGGGCCTAGAGTATATCTATCCGTCATCAGGATTGAAAAATTCCACTCTTGATCCATGAGCCTCAACATAACACCTTCGTAGCACTGAACCCACTATTATAGTCACCCTGTTACGGTGTGACGTTTGATGTTATCAAGACACTCTTCCGGTGTTAGCAATTAACATGATCTCATGGTCTAAGGACTAAGATTACTTTGTATGATGTTATAGCAATATAAACATAATGACTTTGATTGTAATGCTATACTTTGGATGAATGTTCATCACATCATTGCACAAATGCTGTGACCTTGTTCTTAACAACATCCAATGTCCATGATCAGGAAACTTTGATCATCTTGTTAATCCATGAGCTAGTCTATAAGAGAGGCATAACTAGGAACCTTTTTGTTTATGAAATTCACATGTATTGAGGTTTCCTATCAATACAATTATAGCATGCAAAATAAACATCTATCATATACAAGGAATACATAATAACAACTTTATTATTGCCTCTCAGGGCATATTTCCTTCAGTCTCCCACTTGCACTAGAGACAGTAATCTAGTTTACATAGTGATAAATCTAACACCCATGGAGTTCTGGTGTTGATCATGTTTTGCCCTAGCGAGAACTTTAGTCAATGGATCTGCTACATTTAGGTCCGTGTATACTTTACAAATCTTTATATCTCCATACTTGACATGCTCGCGGATGAAGTGAAACCGGCGCTTAATATGCTTGGAATTCTTGTGAGACCTTGGTTCCTTGGAGTTGGCTATGGCTCCACTGTTCTCACAATTGATCACCATTGGGTCCAATGCACTAGGAACCACACCCAGTTATGTTATGAACTCCTTCATCCAAACCACTTCCTGCGCCGCTTCTGAAGCAGCAACATATTCTGCCTCCATCGTTGATCCAGCCGCCACAGGTTATTTGGAACTCCTCCAACTAACTGCTGCTCCGTTTAAGAGAAATACATATCCAGATTGACACTTAGTGTCATCCGGATCGGCGTCAAAGCTAGCATCCACATAACACTAAGCAACTAGCTCTTCTTGACCAATGTATACAAGAAACATATCCTTAGTTCTTCTTAAGTACTTAAGGATATTCTTGACCGCTATCCAGTGTTCCGAACCTGGATCAGATTGGTACCTACTAGTCAAACTAATAGCATGTGCCACATACGGTCTTGTAAATAGCACGGCGTACATTATAGAGCCTATGGCTGAGGCATAGGGGATATTATCCATTATCTCTCTTTCTTCCGCCGTAGCCGGACTTTGAGTCTTACTCAGTGTCTTACATTACAATATAGGTAAGAACCCCTTCTTACTTCCATCCATATTGAACTTATTTAATATCTTATCAAGGTATGTACTTTGCGATAGCCCAATTAGGCGTCTTGATCTATCTCTATAGACTTTAATGCCTAATATATATGAAGATTCACCAAGGTCTTTCATCGAAAATTTGCTATTTAGATAACTTTTAACACTATTTAAAAGATCTATATCATTTCCAATCAACAATATGTCATCCACATATAATATCAGAAATGCCACATTGCTCCCACTCACTTTCTTGTAAATACAAGACTCTCCATAAGTTTGGACAAATCCAAACTCTTTGATCACCTCATCAAAGCGGAGATTCCAACTCTGGGATGCTTGCTTCTGTCCATAAATGGACCGCTGAAGCTTGCATACCTTATCAGCATCCTTAGGATCGACAAAACCCTTAGGTTGTATCATATACAACTCTTCTTCGATATTACCATTGAGGAACGTGGTTTTGACATCCATCTACCATATTTCATAATCGAAATATGCAGCAATTGCTAACATAATCCTAACCGACATTAGCATCGCTACAGGAGAGAATGTCTCATCGTAGTCAACTCCTTGAATTTGGCGAAACCCTTTTGCGACAAGTCGAGATTTATAGATTGTCACATTACCATCAGCATCATTTCTTTTGAAAATTCATTTATTCTCAACGGCCTTTCGATCGTGAGGTAAGTCCACCAAGGTCCAAACCTGGTTTTCGTACATGGATTCCATCTCGGATTTCATGGCTTCTAGCCATTTGTTGGAATTTGAGCTCATCGTCGCTACTTCATACGTCGCAGGGTCATCTATTTCATCAATCATGAAATTCATAACAGGATTGTCGTACAGTTCAGGAGTTGCACGTGTCTTTCTTGACCTGCGAGGTTCGGTAGTGTCCTCTTTTGGAGTTTCATGATCATTATCATTAGCTCTCTCTTCATTAGGTGACCTCAACTCCGAAACAACTTCCGGTACTGCGCTACTCGCCATTTCCTGAAGAGAAGGTTCAATAACCTCTTCGAGTTCTACCTTCCGACTACTCACACCTTTCATGAGAAACTCCTTCTCAAGAAAGGATCCATTCTTGGCAACAAAGACCTTGCCCTTGGATCTGTGATAGAAGGTATACCCAATCGTTTCCTTAGGGTATCCTATGAAGACGCATTTTTCCGCTTTGGGTTCGAGTTTATCCGGCTGAAGTTTCTTCGCATCCCCAAACTTTAAGAAATGACAACTTAGGTTTGTTTCCAAACCATAATTCATACGGTGTCGTTTCAACGGATTTAGATGGTGCTCGATTTAAAGTGAATGCAGTGGTTTCTAGTGCATAACCCCAAAATGACAGTGGCAAGTCAGTCAGAGACATCATAGATCGAACCATATCTAATAGAGTACGATTATGACATTCCGACATACCATTATGTTGTGGTGTTCCGGCAGGCGTGAGTTGTGAAACTATTCCACAGTCTTTCATATGTGTGCTAAACTCGTAACTAATATACTCTCCTCCATGGTCGGACCGCAGAAGTTTGATCTTTCTGTTATGATGATTTTCCACTTCATTCTGAAATTCCTTGAACTTTTCAAAGGTTTCAGACTTATGTTTCATCAAATAGATATACCCATATCTACTTAAATCATCCGTGAAAGTAACAAAATAACGATATCCACCTCGTACGGACACACTCATTGGTCCACACACATCTGTATGTATGATTTCCAATAAATCTGTCGCCCGTTCCTTTGAACCGGAAAATAGCGTTCTAGTCATCTTGCCCATAAGACATGGCTCACATGTATCAAATGATTTAAAATCAAGTGATTCCAAAATTCCATCAGAATGGAGTTTCTTCATGCGTTTAACGCCAATATGACCTAGACGGCAGTGCCACATATATGCAGATATATCATTATCAAGTTTAATCCTTTTAGCATCAACATTATGAATATGCGTAATACTACTATCGAGATCCAACAGAAATAAACCATTCAACACATGTGCATGACCATAAAAGATATCATTCATATAAATCGAACAACCATTATTTTCAGATTTAAAGGAATAACCACTTCGCATCAAACACAATCCGGATACAATGTTCATGCTCAGTGCAGGCACCAAATAACAATTATTTAGATTTATCACTAATCCTGACAGCATATGGAGAGGCAGCATTCCGACGGCGATCACATCAACTCTTGATCCATTGCCGACCCGCATCGTGACCTCATCCCTTGCTAGCTATCGCTTGTTCCGTAGCCCCTAAATCGAGTTACATATATTAGGAACCGATCCCGTATCAAATACCCAGGTGCTACTACGAGTACCAGTCAAGTACACATCAATAACATGTATATCACATATACCTTTGTTTGCCTTGCCGGCCTTCTTGTCTGCCAAATACTTGGGGCAGTTGCGCTTCCAATGGCCAGTCCCCTTGCAATACTAGCACTCAGTATCAGACTTAGGGCCAACTCAGGATTTCTTTTCAGGTGCGGCAATAGATTTGCCGCCCTTCTTTCCCTTCTGCTTGCCTTTCTTGTCCTTCTTGAAACTGGTGGTCTTATTGATCATCAACACTTGATGTTCTTTCCTAATCTCCACTTATGCAGCCTTAAGCATTGATAGAAGCTTGGGAAGAGACTTCTTCATGCCCTGCATGTTATAGTTCATCATGAAGCTCTTGTAGCTAGGTGGCAGAGATTGGAGAACACAATGTATGCCTAGGTCAATGGGAATCGATAATCCCAAGGACACAAGCTTATCAGCGTACCCAGACATTTTGAGTACATGCTCACGAACGGAGCTGTTGTCCTCCATCATGCAGCTAAAGAACTTTTCAGAAGCATTATAACTCTCTACGGCAGCATGGGTATCGAAAATCATTTTCAATTCTCCCATGGTATCAAAGGCATTTCCATTTTCGAAACGCTTTCGAAGTTCTGGCTCTAGCCCATATAGTATGCCGCAATGAACTATGTTGTGGTCCTCCTGACGAGTTATATAGACATTGTTTTCCTCGTTAGGGGCTTCAGGAGCTGGTGGGGTCCTAGCAGCGCCTCTATCACATATTGCTTTTGTGCAGCAGTGAGGAGAATCCTCAAATTCATAGCCTAGTTGGTGAAGTTTCTACCATTCGTAGCAAGTTTCTCTTTCTCCATGAACACATTGAAATTAAAAGCAGGTGGTGCCATCAACAGAATTTGTAAAGTTTATTTAGACTAATTTTATGATAGATTGAGTTCAACTAATCCAAATTACTAATGAACCCCCACTCAAAAACGACATCCCTCGTGTCTTTTTGGTGATTACATGAACCAAATCCACTACACCAAGTCCGATCATCATGTGAGTCGGTGTAGCTTCAAAGGCGAGCATCTATGTGGGCGTCATATCAAATATATGACTCATGCTTAACCTTTCGGTCCATGTTCCGAGGCCATGTCTGTACATGCTATGCTCGCTGAGTAAGAACCTTAGTATTCACGTGTGTAAAACTGTCTTACACCCGTTGTATGAAAGCGTAGAGTCAAGTACACCCGATCATCACATGATGTCTCAAAACACAATCCATAGAACGATGCATACTTAAGGAAGAACACATTTTATCTTGATATATGAATGAGGGATCATCTTACAATGCTACTAAAAGCACCAAACTAGGAATATAAGATGCAAACATCTAATGTGTAAAGTGAGATGATATGGTCCATGCATTTGATCTCTATCATATGCATCGTGGTATGATCTCTATCATTCCTTTGTGTGTAAGGCCAAGCTCTATGGAACTTACACGTTAAGTGCATTGTAAGAGTATATATCATACATCTACTTAAAACATTACCATATCAAGACACTAGCCCAGCAACGATCTAAACTAGACGCCTCTAATTTTATCCATTGCAAATTTTACGTGGCTTAGGGCTTTCGGAGATAGAACCGGTCTCACCTACGAACATGGAACCACAACAAGGATAACCAATTATTAGCAACTCGTTGTAAATCAGATATTGACTATAGTAGGAGAGACAGACACCCGCTAGCCCCTTATGCAAAACTAGTTGCATGTCAGTCATGGAACTGGTCTCATGTGCGATGACAGGTAAGGTTGGTCCGGGCCGCTTCATCCCAGTATTCCACCAATATCCAAAATACATGAAAGGAGCAATAACATTATCATCATCGCCCACATATAAACATATGTGTACTACTCGTGCAAAGCACCTATGCATAGATCAAGCTCTGATACCACAGTTGGGTTTGTAGCATAGAAAACAAAAAATTCCTATGATGAGAAATATACGCCAAGATCTATCTACTAGATAAAAAGCAATGGGTGGATATACATCCATAGAGAACTTACCCTCGAAGACAATAGAGTTTTGTTAACGAGTTGGAAATCGTGGATGATGTAGTCGTACTCTTGCCGATCTCAAGATCGTGTGGAAGTCATAGCTAGCGCCGCAAATCAGCAGCGCATCCATCCTCGCACACACGCTCAAGCCACCAAACAACCTCCACCTCCTCGCTCTAGTGAATTAGCGGAAGCAGCAACTCCTTCCAGATGCAAGGCCACCGGTAACATGTATCTCGCTAATCTGAGACCATGGGGGAATATATCTAGAGGGGGAGAGAGATCCTTCACGAGGAGGTGTGCTTTGTGAGGGAGGAGAGGGAGCTTTTTATAGGAGAGGGGGGCTCCTCCCCTCCCATGTCCGGTGGCCAAGGGGGGTGCCCCACCTCTTTCTCATTCATGTGATGAAAGCTCCACTCACATCAATTCAAGCTCCACCCAAAGTTCCACTCACATGCATTAAATTTCCACCAAATTTAATGCAACTCTCATTTACTAAAACTCTTTTATTTATTTTATTCAGAATTGTGTTAATTACTTTAATTAACAAACATTCACATAAAACCCCTTGCAACATTTCAATATCACATGCAGAACTAGTTTCTGCAATTTCACCCGAAACAATTCTGGTTTCCATCGAAATAATTCCAGCGCTTTGCAATTCTTTCGTCTAAAACTTATGTGCTCCAAAATGGTGTTAGGCAACCCTTAAGTGTGTCACCCTACGGTTCGAAAATAATGCAGACATGATTGATACCCCTCTCAAATCAATAATCAGAAGCGGGACTTGGAGATCCATACTGACTCCTGCACATTCAACGATTACTTCTGTGATCGTGAGAACCTTTAATGCTAGTAACTTAATCCCTTTGTCTCATGATATAATACATGTCCGAGATTCAATCATTCGTATCCAAATACCTAGTTTGATCTCGTTACCGACATGCACTCTTTCCTCGTTTCCGTGATATAACATTATATTGATCACATCACTTGGTTGCAAGCTATCTTAATGTGATATCACCAAGAGGGCCCAGGGTGTATCTATCTGTCATCGAGATTGAAAAATTCCACTCTTGATCCATGAGCCTCAACATAACACCTTTGTAGCACTGAACCCACCTTTATAGTCACCATGTTACGGTGTGACGTTTGATGTTATCAAGATACTCTTCCGACGTTAGCAATTAACATGATCTCATGGTCTTAGGACTAAGATTACTTCATATGATGTTATAGCAATATAAACATAATGGCTTTGATCGTAATGCTATACTTCGGATGAATGTTCATCACATCATTTCACAAATGCTGTGACCTCGTTATTAACAACATCCAATGTCCATGATAAGGAAACTTTGAGCATCTTGTTAATCAACGAGCTAGTCTATAAGAGAGGCATAACTAGGAACCTTTTTGTTTATTAAACACACATGTATTGACGTTTCCTATCAATACAATTATAGCATGCAAAATAAACATCTATCATATACAAGGAATACATAATAACAACTTTATTATTGCCTCTCATGGCATATTTCCTTCAGGATCCACTAGTGTCATTGCATGGATGTTCTTTGCATGAACCACACATGGATCCACCCAGTGTGATTGCATGTTAGTTCTTCTCACAAACCACATAAGGATCCACAAGTGTCATTGCATGTCTATTCTTTTCATGAACCACACCCAGTGTCATTGCATGTCTGTTCCTCTAAACAAACCACACATGGATCCACCAATATCATTGAATGTGGTCATTGCATGTGTGTTTTTATTCTAAAGAAACCACACATGGATCCACCAGTATCATGGCATGTCTGTTCTTTTCACGAACCACGGCTAGAGTCATTGCATGTGTGTTCTTCTAAACAAACCACACATGGATCCACAAGTGTCATTGCATGTCTGTTCTTTTCATGAACCACATCTAGTGTCATTGGATGTGTGTTCTTGTAAACAAAACACACATGGATCTACGAGTGTCATTGCATGTCTATTCTTCTCATGAAGCACAACCAGTGTCATTGCATGTCTGTTCCTCTCATAAACCACACATGGATCCACCAGTGTCATTGCATGTCTGTTCTCATGAACCACATCTAGAGTCATTGCATGTCTGTTCTCATGAACCACATCTAGAGTCATTGCATGTCTGTTCTTCTCACAAACCACATAAGGATCCACCAGTGTCATTGGATGTGCTTTTTTTCATGAACCACACAATGTCATTGGATGTCTGTTCTTTTCATAAACCACATAAGAATCGGCCAGTGTCGTTGGATGGGTGTTCTTTTCATGAACCACACCTAGTGTCATTGCATGTGAGTTCTTCTGACAAACCACATAAGGAGATACCAGTGTCATTGCATGTGTGTTCTTCTCATGAACCACAGTTAGAGTCATTAATTGTCTGTTCTTCTCACAAACAATCCACTAGTGTCATTGGATGTGTGTTCTTTTCATGAACCACACCTAGTGGCATTGGATGTCTGTTCTTCTCACAAACCACACATGGATCCACCAGTGTCATTGCATGTATGTTCTTTGCATGAACCACACATGGATCCACCCAGTGTGATTGCATGTCATTTCTTCTCACAAACCACATAAGGATCCACCAGTGTCATTGCATGTATGTTCTTTTCATGAACCACATCTAGTGTCATTACATGTCTGTTCCTCTAAACGGACCATACATGGATCCACTAGTGTCATTGCATGTGGTCATTGCATGTGTCTTCTTATAAACAAACCACACATGGATCCACTAGTATCATTGCATGTCTATTCTTTTCATGAACCACACCTAGTGCCATTGGATGTGTGTTCTTCTCACAAACCACACATGGATCCACCAGTGTCATTGGATGTGTGTGTTGGAGTTATGCCCAAGAGGCAATAATAAAAGTGGTTATTATTATATCTTTGTGTTTATGGTGAATGTTTACATCCCATGCTATAATTGTATTATTAGGAACACTAATACATGTGTGTTTTGTAAATGTAAAAGAGTCCCTAGTAAGCCTCTTGTTGAACTAGCTTGTTGATTAATAGATGATCATGGTTTCCTGATCATGGACATTGGATGTCATTAATAACAAGGTTATATTATTAGGAGATTGATGTGTTGGACACACACACACCCGTAGTAAGTGTAGCATAAGATCAAGTCATTAAGTTCGTCTTGCTACAAGCTTTCAAAAGCATAGTAACCTCATCCTTCGACCATGAGGTTATGTTAATCACCGTCACTGGATGGGTACTTTGATGACATCAAACACCGCCTCATAACTGGGTGGTCATAAAGGTGTCATTGGGTATTCTGAAAGTATGTGTTGAAGCGCATGGACCAAGATTGGGATTTGTCCATCCATATGACAGATAGATATGCTCTGGGCCCTCTCGGTGGAATGTCATCTAGTTAGCTTGCAAGCATGTGACTAGGTCACAAGGGATGACATATCATGGAACGAGTAAAGAGTACTTGTCAGTAACGAGGTAGAACTAGGTATGGGGATACCAACGATCAAACCTCGGATAAGTAGAATATCGCGTGACAAAGGGAATTGGTTTCATATGTTAATGGTTCTATCGATCACGAAGTCATCGTTGAGTATGTGGGAACCGTTATGGATCTCCAAATCCCGCTGATGGTTATTGATCGGAGAGGTGTCTCCATCATGTCTGCATATTCACGAACCATAGGGTTACACACTTAAGGTTCGATGCTGTTTAGGTAGATATGGAATATGCGTTGGAGACCGAATGTTGTTTGGAGTCTCGGATTGGATCTGAGACATCACGAGGAGATCCGGAATTGTCCAGAGAATAAGATTCATATAATGGAGATCATTTTCTAGGTTTGGAAATGTCCCGGAGTGTTTATATGGGGGTTCTAGAATGTTTCAGAATGTTCCGGAAGGTTCTAGAAATTTCTATGGAGTTTACTTGAAAACCAAAAAAGAAAATGGGGAAACTTGGGGGGGAAGGAAACTCCCCCCAGGTCCCCCTTGTGCGCCGGCCCTAGGAGGTGGGCCTAGGGGTGGGAACCCTAGGCCGTACCCCTCCCTCTATATATAGAGGGGTGGAGGCGCCACCCCCCCTTGCTCATCCACTCCCTACTCTAGCTGCCATCCTCCTCCTCCTTCCCTCTGCTCTGGCTTAGGCGATGCCCTGCAGAAATTCCTCTCCACTACCACCACCACGCCATCGTGCTGCTGGGATCTCGTGGAGAGATCTACTACCTCCGCTGCTCGCTGGAACAGGGAGAGGAAGGTCTACATCGACTCCGCACGTGTGACCGATTGCAGAAGCGCTGCCGGAACGCGGCGCCGGAAGGATCGTCTACTCGATCTTGAGATCAGCAAGTGATCGTCTACTCGATCTTGAGATCAGCAAGTGATCTCGCACATGGCTTTCGGATCTACAAGGGTTAGTACAGATCTATCTCGTTGCACATATCTAATAGATTAGATCTTGGCTTTTATGTAGATTAGATCTAGGTTTTGTTCGTTCTTGCGGTAGAAATTTTTTGTTTTCCATGCTCATAACCCATCAGTGGTATCAGAGCCAGGTTTATGCGTAGATCTGTTGCACGAGTAGAACACAATGGTTTTGTGGGCGTTGGTGCTCGTGCCGTCTTTTGCTTTGCGTACTTTGCATCTTCCGGTATGGTGGGATGAAGCGGCTCGGGCTAACCTTACATGTGATCGCACATGAGACTTGCTCCACGCTTCACGTGTAACTTGCTTTGCACAAGTGGCTTTGCGGGTGTCTGTCTATCTCACCATAGTATAGATCCAATTTACACTTTGCAACTTGATAGCACTTGTATCAACGTTGTGGTTCAGTTTCGTAGGTAAGATGTGTTCTTATTCGAAATCCCCAAGCCACGTAAAACATGCAAAGAAAATTAGAGGCGTCTAACTTGTTTTTGCAGGGGTTTTGTGATGTGATATGGCCATCATGTGATTGTGATTGTGATTATATTTGATGTATGCAATGATCCTTGTTGTAATATGGCAACCGGCAGGAGCCTAATGGTTGTTTTTATTTCTATTAAGACCTGCGTGTCTATTCATCTTATAATAGCTTTATTCCAAGTAGTTGTAAAAGTTGCTAGTGATGATGGATAACCATGAAGCGGCGCCACTGACCTTGACGCAATGCTGGTGATGATGGAGATCATGTCCGTGCTTTGGAGATGGAGATCAAAGGCACAAGAAGAAAGGGCCATATCATATCACACTAATTATGAATTGCCTGTGATGTTAGTCCTTTATGCATCTTGTATTGCTTAGATCGCGACGGTAGCATTATAATATGATCCCTCTCACTAAATATCAAGTAATAAAGTGTTCGTCCTTAGTTGGCACCGTTGCTAAGACCCGTCGTTTCGAAGCATCACGCGATGATCGGATGTGATAGATTCTACGTGTGCATACAACGGGTGCAAGCCAGATTTGCACATGCGGAAACTAAGGTTAATCTTGACGAGCCTAGCATGTATAGACATGGTCTCGGAACACGGAATACCGAAAGGTAGAGCATGAGTCATATAATTGATATGATGAGCATGAAGATTGTTCGCCAATGAAACTACATCTTCTCTCGTGATGATCGGACTTGGTGTAGTGAATTTGGTTCGTGTAATCACTAAGACAACGTGAGGGATGTTGTTTTGAGTGGGAGTTCACCTAGTTGATTTAGAGAATTTAGATTGAACTCAATTTATCATAAACTTAGTCTAAACTACTTGCAAATTGTTGTAGATTATGGCGAACCTCTCCATCAATTTCAATGCGTTCCTAGAGAAAGAAAATCTTAAGAACAATAGAAGCAACTTCACGGACTGGTTCCGTGGACTGAAGATCGTCCTCAGGGCTGGTCAGTTGACCTATGTGCTCGAAGCACCGCTGGGTGACCCACCTGCAGAAGATGCCACCGATGACGTAAAGAATGTTTACGCCACTCGGAAAAATCACTACTCCACAGTTCAGTGTGCCATCCTGTACGGTTTAGAAACGCAGCTTCAGAAGCGCTTTGAGCACCACGACCCGTTCGAGATCATTAAGGAGCTCAGGCTGATTTTTGAGACTCACGCGGCCGTGGAGAGCTATGAGGCCTCCGAAAAGTTCTTTAACTATAAGATGGAAGACGGTAGCTCCCTTAGCGAGCACGTGCTCACCATGTCTGGGCACGCAAACAAGCTCCAAGAGTTGGGGATAACGATTCCTAATGAGTTAGGGATTCACCGTGTCCTCCAATCACTACCACCAAGTTACAAGAACTTTGTGATGAACTACAATATGCACTGCATGAACAAGACGTTGCTTGAACTATCGTCCATGCTGAAAACTGCTGAAGTGGAGAACAAGAAGGAGCACCAAGTGTTGATGGTCAATAAGACCACCAATTTCAAGAAACAAGGCAAGCCTAAGAACAGGGGCAACTTCAAGAAGGACGGAAAGAAAGCTATCGCACCTGCTAAGAAGCCCAAGGCTGGTCCTAAGCCTAAAACTGAATGCTTCTACTACAAGGGTGCTGGTCACTAGAAGTGTAACTGCCCCAAGTACCTGGCGGATCTAAAGAACGGCAACATCAAGAAGAAAGGTATATTCGATATACATGTTATTGATGTGTATCTTACTAGTAATCGTAGTAGTGTCTGGGTATTTGATACTGGTTCGGTTGCTCATATTTGTAACTCGAAACAGGAGCTGCGAAATAAGCGAAGACTGGCGAGAGACGAGGTGACGATGCGCGTTGGAAATGGCTCCAAGGTTGATATGATCGCCGTCGGCACGCTCCCTCTACATCTACCTTCGGGATTAGTTTTAAATTTGAATAATTGTTATTTGGTGCCTGCGTTAAGCATGAACATTATATCTGGATCTTGTTTCTTGCGAGACGGTTACTCTTTTAAGACTGAGAATAAAGGTTGTTCAATTTATATGAGTAATATCTTTTATGGTAATGCACCTGAGATGAATGATTTATTCTTACTGAATCTCGATAGTAGTGATACACATGTTCACAACATAGATGCTAAACGAACAAAATTGAATGATAATTCTACATACATGTGGCACTGTCGTCTTGGTCACATTGGAGTGAAGCGTACGAAGAAACTCCATTCTAATGGACTTCTTGAATCACTTGAAAGATGCGAAGCATGTCTAATGGGAAAAATGACTAAGACTCCATTCTCTGGTACAATGGAGCGAGCTACAGACTTATTGGAAATAATACATACCGATGTGTGCGGTCCAATGAGTGTAGCATCGCCTGGTGGATATCGTTATGTTCTCACTTTCATGGATGACTTGAGTAGATATGGGTATGTCTACTTCATGAAACATAAGTCTGAAACTTTCGAGAAGTTTAAGGAATTTCAAAGTGAAGTGGAGAATCATCGTAACAAGAAGATTAAGTTTCTGCGTTCTGATCGCGGGGGTGAATATCTGAGTTATGAGTTTGGCATGCATTTAAAGAAATGTGGAATACTTTCACAGTTGACACCGCCAGGAACACCACAGCGTAATGGTGTGTCCGACCGTCGTAATCGAACTCTCTTAGATATGGTTCAGTCTATAATGTCTCTTACAGATTTACCGTTATCATTTTGGGGCTATGCATTAGAGACAGCCGCATTCACTTTAAATAGGGCACCATCTAAATCCGTTGAAACGACACCGTACGAATTGTGGTTTGGTAAGAAACCTAAGTTGTCGTTCCTTAAAGTTTGGGGTTGCGAAGCATACGTAAAGAAGTTACAACCTGATAAGCTAGAACCCAAAGCGAAGAAATGCGTCTTCATAGGATACCCTAAAGAAACAATTGGGTATACCTTCTATCATAGATCCGAAGGCCAAGTTTTTGTTGCAAAGAATGGATCCTTTCTTCAGAAGGAGTTTCTCTCGAAAGAAGTGACTGGAAGGAAAGTAGAACTCGATGAGGTTATTGAACCTTCTCTCGGATTTGAGAGTAGCGCAGCACCGGAAGATGTTTTGGTGCCGCCTGCAGCAATTGAAGAGGAAGCTAATGATAATGATCATGAAACTTCGAACGAAGTTACTACTGAACCTCGCAGGTCAACGAGGGTTCGTACCACTCCTGATTGGTATGACTCTGCCTTGAACGTCATGTTGGTGGACAACGCTGATGACCCTGCGACGTATGAAGAAGCTATGGTGAGCCCAGATTCCGACAAATGGCTAGAAGCCATGAAATCCGAAATGGCTTAAGTAGATATGGGTATGTCTACTTTATGAAACATAAGTCCAAAAACTTTCGAGAAGTTTAAGGAATTTCAAAGTGAAGTGGAAAATCATCGTAACAAGAAGATTAAGTTTCTGCGTTCTGACCGCGGAGGTGAATATCTAAGTTATGAGTTTCGCATGCATTTAAAGAAATGTGGAATACTTCCGCAATTGAGACCGCCGGGAACACCATAGCGTAATGGTCTGCCCGAACGTCGTAATCGAACTCTCTTAAATATGGTTCGGTCTATGATGTCTCTTACAGATTTACCGCTATCGTTTTGGGGCTATGCATTAGAGACAGCCGCATTCACTTTAAATAGGGCACCATCTAAATCCGTTGAAACAACACCGTACGAATTGTGCTTTGGAAAGAAACCTAAGTTGTCGTTCCTTAAAGTTTGGGGTTGCGAAGCGTATGTAAAGAAGTTACAACCGGATAAGCTTGAACCCAAAGCGGAGAAATGCGTCTTCATAGGATACCCTAAAGAAACAATTGGGTATACCTTCTATCATAGATCAGAAGGCAAAGTTTGCGTTGCCAAGAATGGATCCCTTCTTGAGAAGGAGTTTCTCTCGAAGGAAGTGACTGGAAGGAAAGTAGAACTCGACGAGGTTATTGAACCTTCTCTCGGAGTTCAGAGTATCGCAGCACCAGAAGATGTTTTTGTGCCGCCTGCACCAACTAGAGAGGAAGCTCATGATGGTGATCATGAAACTTCGAACGAAGTTGCTGCTGAACCTCGCAGGTCAACGAGGGTTCGTACCAATCCTGATTGGTATGACCCTGCCTTGAACATCATGTTAGTGGACAACACTTATGACCCTGTGACGTATGAAGAAGCCATGGTGAGCCCAGATTCCAACAAATGGCTAGAAGCCATGAAATCCGAAATGGGATCCATGTACGAAAACCAAGTGTGGACTTTGGTGGACTTACCGGATGGCCGTAAGGCTATCGAGAACAAATGGATTTTCAAGAGAAAAACAGATGCTGATGGTAATGTTACCGTCTATAAAGCTCGACTTGTCGCGTAAGGGTTCCGACAAATTCAAGGAGTTGACTACGATGAGACATTCTCACCGGTAGCGAAGCTAAAGTCTGTGAGGATTTTGTTAGCAATCGCTGCATATTTCGATTATGAGATTTGGCAAATGGATGTCAAAACGGTGTTCCTTAATGGAGACATTGAGGAAGAGTTGTACATGGCACAACCCAAGGGTTTTGTCGATCCTAAAGATGCTGACAAGGTATGCAAACTTCAGCGCTCCATTTATGGACTGAAGCAAGCATCCCGGAGTTGGAATCAACGTTTTGATTATGTAATAAAAAACTTTGGATTTATACAAACTTATGGAGAAGCTTGTATTTACAAAAAAGTGAGTGGGAGCTCTGTAGCATTCATAGTACTATATGTAGATGACATATTGTTGATTGGGAATGATATAGAACTTCTTAATAGTGTCAAAGCCTATTTGAATAATAGTTTTTCAATGAAGGATCTTGGCGAAGCGGCATATATTCTAGGCATCAAGATTTATAGAGATAAATCAAGATGCCTAATAGCGCTTTCACAAAGTACATACTTGGACAAAGTTCTAAAGAAGTTTAGAATTGAAGAGAGCAAGAAAGGGTTCGTGCCCATGTTGTCAACTAAGACCTTGAGTAAGACTCAAAGTCCAGCTACGGCAGAAGATAGAGAGAAAATGAATAATATTCCCTATGGCCGCAGAATTGAAGAGAGCAAGAAAGGGTTCGTGCCCATGTTGTCAACTAAGACCTTGAGTAAGACTCAAAGTCCAGCTACGGCAGAAGATAGAGAGAAAATGAATAATATTCCCTATGCCTCGGCCATAGGTTCTATCATGTATGCCATGCTGTGTACAAGACCAGATATAGCACATGTTGTTAGTTTGACTAGCAGATATCAAAGTGATCCTGGAATGGAGCACTGGAAAGCGGTCAAGAATATCCTAAAGTACCTGAATAGGACTAAGGATATGGTTCTTTCTTATGGAGGTGATGAACAGCTTGTTGTAAACGGTTACACTGATGCTAGTTGGAACACCGATCCAGATGATTCGAAGTCACAGTCTGGATACGTATTTATTTTGAATGGTGCTGTAGTGAGCTGGAGGAGTGCCAAGCAAAGCATTGTGGCAAAATCTTCAACTGAATCAGAATACATAGCTGCTTCGGAGGCTGCACAAGAAGCCATATGAATGAAGGAGTTCATTACTGAACTTGGCGTGGTTCCTAGTGCGTTGGACCCGATGGCCATCTACTGTGAGAACACAGGTGCCATAGCTAATGCACAGGAGCCAAGGTCACATAGCAAGCTGAAGCACATCAAGCTACGTTTCCATGCTATTCGCGAGTATGTCCAAGATGGTGACATAAAGATTTACAAAGTACACACTGATCTGAATGTGGCAGATCCGTTGACTAAACCTGTCCCTAGGGAAAAGCATGACCCACACCAGAACGCCATGGGTGTTAGGTATATTACCATGTAATCTAGATTATTCACTCTAGTGCAAGTGGGAGACTGTTGGAGATATGCCCAAGAGGTAATAATAAAAGTGGTTATTATTATATCTTTGTGTTTATGGTGAATGTTTACATCCCATGCTATAATTGTATTATTAGGAAACACTAATACATGTGTGTTTTGTAAACGTAAAAGAGTCCCTAGTAAGCCTCTTGTTGAACTAGCTTGTTGATTAGTAGATGATCATGGTTTCCTGATCATGGTTATTGGATGTCATTAATAAAAAGGTTATATCATTAGGAGAATGATGTGATGGACACACACACACCCGTAGTAAGTGTAGCATAAGATCAAGTGATTAATTGCTACAAGCTTTCAAAAGCATAGTAACCTAATCCTTCGACCATGAGGTTATGTTAATCACCATCACTGGATGGGTACTTTGATGACATCAAACACCGCCTCGTAACTGGGTGGTCATAAAGGTGTCATTGGGTATTCTGAAAGTATGTGTTGAAGCGCATGGACCAAGATTGGGATTTGTCCATCCATATGATGGATAGATATGCTCTGTGCCCTCTCGGTGGAATGTCATCTAGTTAGCTTGCAAGCATGTGACTAGGTCACAAGGGATGACATATCATGGAACGAGTAAAGAGTACTTGTCAGTAACGAGGTAGAACTAGGTATGGAGATACCGACGATCAAACCTCGGATAAGTAGAATATCACGTGACAAAGGGAATTGGTTTCGTATGTTAATGGTTCTATCGATCACGAAGTCATCATTGAGTATGTGGGAGCCGTTATGGATCTCCAGATCCCGCTGATGGTTATTGATCGGAGAGGTGTCTCCATCATGTCTGCATATTCACGAACCGTAGGGTGACACACTTAAGGTTCGATGTTGTTTAGGTAGATATGGAATATGCATTGGAGACCGAATGTTGTTCGGAGTCTCGGATTGGATCTGAGACATCATGAGGAGATCCGGAATTGTCTGGAGAATAAGATTCATATAATGGAGATCATTTTCTAGGTTTCGAAATGTCCTGGAGTGTTTATATGGGGGTTCTAGAAGGTTTCGGAATGTTCCGGAAGGTTCTAGAAATTTCTATGGAGTTTACTTGAAAACCAAGAAAGAAAAAGGGGAAACTTGGGGGGGGGGGAAGAAACTCCCCCCAAGTCCCCCTTGTGGGCCGGCCCTAGGAGGTGGGCCTAGGGGTGGAAACCCTAGGCCGCACCCCTCCCTCTATATATAGAGGGGTGGAGGCGCCACCCCCCCTTGCTCATCCACTCCCTACTCTAGCCGCCATCCTCCTCCTCCTTCCCTCTACTCTGGCTTAGGCGAAGCCCTACAGAAATTCCTCTCCACTACCACCACCACGCCGTCGTGCTGCTGGGATCTCGTGGAGAGATCTACTACCTCTGCTGCTCGCTGGAACGGGGAGAGGAAGGTCTACATCGACTCCGCACGTGTGACCGATTGCGGAAGCGCTGCCAGAACAAGGCGCCGGAAGGATCGTCTACTCGATCTTGAAATCGACAAGTGATCGTCTACATCAACCACGAGATCCGGTCTCGCACAAGGCTTTTGGATCTACAAGGGTTAGTACAGATCTATCTCGTTGCACATGTCTAATAGATTAGATCTTGGCTTTTATCTAGATTAGATCTAGGTTTTGTTCGTTCTTGCGGAAGAAATTTTTTGTTTTCCATGCTCATAACCCATCAGTGTGTTCTTGTCACAAACCACAACTAGAGTCATTGCATGTGTGTTCTTCTAAACAAATCACACATGGATCCACCGGTGTCATTGCATGTCTGTTCTTTTCATGAACCACATCTAGAGTCATTGCATGTGTGTTCTTGTAAACAAACCACACATGGATCCACCAGTGTGATTGTATGTCTGTTCCTCTCATAAACCACACTTGGATCCACCAGTGTCATTGCATGTTTGTTCTTCTCATGAACCACATCTAGAGTCATTGCATGTATGTTCTTCTCACAAACCACATAAGCATCCACCAGTGTCATTGGATGTGTGTTCTTTTCATGAACCACACACAGTGTCATTGGATGTCTGTTCTTTTCATAAACCACATAAGGATCCACCAGTGTCATTGGATGTATCTCTTTTCATGAACCACACCAAGTGTTATTGCATGTGTGTTCTACTCACAAACCACACATGGATCCACAGTGTCATTGGATGTGTGTTATTTTCACGAACCACATCTAGGATCATTGCATGTGTGTTCTTCTAAACAATCCACACATGGATCCAGCACTATCATTGCATGTCTGTTCTTTTCTTGAACCACATCTAGAGTCATTACATGTGTGTTCTTCTAAACAAACCACACATGGATCCACCAGTGTCATTGCATGTCGGTTCTTTTCATGAACCACACCAAGTGTCATTGGATGTGTGTTCTTCTACAAAGACACACATGGATCCACCTGTGTCATTGCATGTCTCTTATTCTCATGAACCACAACCAGTGTCATTGCATTTCTGTTCCTCTCATAAACCACACATGGATCCACCTGTGTCATTGCATGTATGTTCTTCTCATGAACCACATCTAGAGTCATTGCATGTCTGTTCTTCTCACAAACCACATAAGGATCCACCAGTGTCATTGGATGTGTGTTCTTTTCATGAACCACACACAGTGTCATTGGATATTTGTTCTTTTCATAAACCAAATAAGGATCGACCAGTGTCATTGGATGTGTGTTTGATACATTGCAAATGTATCTATAATTTTTGATGTTCCATGCTTGGTTTTATCCACTTTCTTGTGTTTTGTCCACACTTTGGAGTACGTTTCATATGATTTCTTGGACTAACCTATTAAGAAGAGCCACAGTGCCAGCTGCCTATTTTCTGCTGTTTTTGGTTCCAGGAATGTCAGAAAATGAATATTCTCGGAATGGGACGGGACAAAAGCCAAAAATCCTATTTCACCAGAAGACTCCCGGACCCAGAATATGAGACGGAGTGGGGCTGGGGCCCAGCCACACCACCTGGCCGCGCGGGCTAGGCCTGGCCGTGCTAGGGGGTGGTCTGGCCGCCCTAGACTCCCCCTCGGTATCCCTCTTTGCCTATAAGTTGCCTTCTAACCTAAAAACTTAGAGGGGTTCGACGTTTTTCCAGAAAGTGTCCCGCTCCGCTGCCACCACTAGATTCCACGAAACATCACCAGAAACTCCGTTCTGGCACCCTGCCGGGACGGGGAATTGGAGGAGATCATCGCCATCATCATCACCACCGCTTCTTCATCGACCATCCATGTTTCCCCCATCTATGAATGAGTAATCCCCCGCTGTAGGCTATGGGGATGGTAGGGATTGGATGAGATCGTTCATGTAATGGCATCAGATTGTTAGGGCATGGTGCCTAGTATCTTCTATTAGTGCTTTATGACTTTGTTGCGACTTGTTATGCTTAATGCTTGTCACTAGGGCCCGAGTGCCATGATTTCAGATCTGAACATGTTATTGATTCATTATGATAGTATTCTTTATGGTCTTATCTACAAGTTGTATACACACGTTGTTGTCCGGAACCAATGGCCCCGAAGTGACAGAAATCGGGATAACCAGAGGGAATGTCTTTGATGTGAGGATCACACGTGTTAACGGAGTGTTAATGCTTTGCTCCAGTGCTCTATTAAAAGGAGAACCTTAATTGCCAGTAGTTCCCTTGGGGCCTCGCTGCAAACGGGCTGGCAGGACAAAAGATGTTGTGCAAGTTCTCATTGCGAGAATGTATGACTATATATGGAACACATGCCTATGATTATCTAGTACTTGGATGCTTTATCTTATTTATCTGCAATTGCCCTATGTTCTGATTGCTATATGAATTGTCTTGTCCATGCAACGCCCGTCCATCCATCCCTATGCCTACCGCACTCGAATCCTACTGTTTACTGCTATTGTTACTACTGCTGTCTTTACTTTACTATTGTTGTTACTTCACTATTCCTACTTCAAAACTGTTGCTACTGATAAACTGCTATGAGCAAGATTGTTTCCAGGTGCAGCTGAATTGACAACTCAGTTGTTAAGACTTATAAATATTCTTTGGCTCCCCTTATGTCGAATCAATAAATTGGTTTTCACTTCCCTCGAAAATACTGTAATACACCCCCTATACTTGTGGGTCATCAGTGTTCTTTTCATGAACCACACCCAGTGTCATTGCCTCACAAACCACATAAGGATACACAAGTGTCATTGCATGTGTGTTCTTCTCATGAACCACAACTAGAGTCATTGCATGTCTGTTCTTCTTACAAACAACATAAGGATCCACCAGTGTCATTGGATGTGTGTTCTTTTCATGAACCACACCCAATATCATTGGATGTGTGTTCTTATCACAAACCACACATGGATCCACCAGTGTCATTGCATGTCTGCTCTTTGCATGAACCACACATAGATCCACCCAGTGTGATTGCATGTCAGTTCTTCTCACAAACCACATAAGGATCCACAAGTGTCATTGCATGTCTGTTCTTTTCATAAACCAAACCCAGTGTCATTGCATGTTTGTTCCTCTAAACAAAAAACACATGGATCCACCAGCGTCATTGCATGTGTGTTCTTCTAAACAAACCACACATGGATCCACTAGTATCATTGCATGTTTGTTCTTTTCATGAACCACACCTAGTGTCATCGGATGTGTGTTCTTCTCACAAACCACACATGGATCCACCAGTGTCATTGGATGTGTGTTCTTGTCACAAACCACATCGAGTCATTGCATGAGTGTTCTTCTAAACAAATCACACATGGATCCACCGGTGTCATTGCATGTCTGTTCTTTTCATGAACGACATCTAGAGTCATTGCATGTGTGTTCTTCTAAACATACCACACATGGATCCACCAGTGTGATTGCATGTCTGTTCCTCTCATAAACCACACATGGATCCACCAGTGTCATTGCATGTCTGTTCTTCTCATGAACCACATCTAGAGTCATTGCATTTATGTTCTTCTCACAAACCACATAAGGATCCACCAGTGTCATTGGATGTGTGTTCTTTTCATGAACCACACACAGTGTCATTGGATGTCTGTTCTTTTCATAAACCACATAAGGATCCACCAGTGTCATTCGATGTCTGTTATTTTCATGAACCACACCCAGTGTTATTGTATGTGTGTTCTATTCACAAACCATACATGGATCCACTAGTGTCATTGGATGTGTGTTATTTTCACGAATCACAACTCGACTCATTGCATGTGTGTTCTTCTAAACAAACCACACATGGATCCACCAGTGTCATTACATGTATGTTCTTTGCATTAACCACACATGGATCTACCCAGTGTGATTGCATGTCAGTTCTTCTCACAAATCACATAAGGATCCACCAGTGTTATTGCATGTCTTTTCTTTTCATGAACCACGCCCAGTGTCATTGCATGTCTGTTCCTGTAAACAAACCACACATGTATCCACCAGTGTCATTGCAAGTGGTTATTGCAAGTGTGTTCTTCTAAACAAACCACACACAGATCCGCCAGTACCATTGCATGTGTGTTCTTTTCATGAACCACACCCAGTGTCATTGCATGTGTGTTCATCTCACAAACCACACATGGATCCACCAGTGTCATTGGATGTGTGTTCTTCTCATGAACCACATCCAGAGTCATCGCATGTCTGTCCTTCTCACAAACCACATAAGGATACACCAGTGTCATTCCATGTCTGTTCTTCTCATAAACCACATCTAGAGTCATTGCATGTCTGTTCTTCTCAGAAACCACATCAGGATCCACCAGTGTCATTGGATGTGTGTTCTATTCATGAACCACACCTAGTGTCATTGGATGTGCGTTCTTCTCACAAACCACACATGGATCCACCATTGTCATTGCATGTATGTTCTTTGCATGAACCACACATGGATCCACCTAGTGTGATTGCATGTCAGTTCTTCTCACAAACCACATAAGGATCCACCAGGTCATTGCATGTCTGTTCTTTTCAAGAACCACATCTAGTGTAATTACATGCCTGTTCCTCTAAACAAACCATACATGGATCCACCACTGTCATTGCATGTGGTAATTGCATGTGTGTTCTTCTAAACAAACCGCACATGGATCCACTAGTATCATTGCATGTTTATTCTTTTCATGAGCCACATCTAGTGTCATTGGATGTGTGTTCTTCTCACAAACCACACATGGATCCACCAGTGTCATTGGATGTGTGTTCTTGTCACAAACCACATCGAGTCATTGCATGTGTGTTCTTCTAAACAAATCACAGATGGATCCACCGGTGTCATTGCATGTCTGTTCTTTTCATGAACCACATCTAGAGTCATTGCATGTGTGTTCTTCTAAACAAACCACACATGGATCCACCAGTGTGATTGCATGTCTGTTCCTCTCATAAACTACATATGGATCCACTAGTGTCATTGCATGTCTGGTCTTCTCATGAACCACATCTAGAGTCATTGCATGTATGTTCTTCTCACAAACCACATAAGGATCCAGCACTCACATTGGATGTGTGTTCTTTTCATGAACTACACACAGTGTCATTGGATGTCTGTTCTTTTCATAAACCACATAAGCATCCACCAGTGTCATTGGATGTCTGTTCTTTTCATGAACCACACCCAGTGTTATTGCAAGTGTGTTCTATTCACAAACCACACATGGATCCACTAGTGTCATTGGATGTGTGTTATTTTCACGAACCACAGCTGGACTCATTGCATGTGTGTTCTTCGAAAAAAACCACACATGGATCCACCAGTGTCATTGCATGTGTGTTCTTGTCACAAACCACAGCTAGAGTCATTGCATGTGTGTTCTTCTAAACAAACCACACATGGATCCACCAGTGTCATTGCATGTATGTTCTTTTCATGAACCACATCTAGAGAAATTGCATGTGTGTTCTTCTAAACAAACCACACATGGATCCACCAGTGTCATTGCATGTCTGTTCCTCTCATAAACCACACTTGGTTCCACAAGTGTTATTGCATGTCTGTTCTACTCATAAACCACATCTAGAGTCATTGCATGTATGTTCCTCTCACAAACCACATAAGTATCCACCAGTGTCATTGGATGTGTGTTCTTTTCATGAACCACACATAGTGTCGTTGGATGTGTGTTCTTTTCATAAACATAAGGATCCACCAGTGTCATTGGATGTCTGTGTTGGAGATATGCCCAAGAGGCAATAATAAAAGTGATTATTATTATATCTTTGTGTTTATGATGAATGTTTACATCCCATGCTATAATTGTATTATTAGGAAACACTAATACATCTGTGTTTTGTAAACATATAAGAGTCCCTAGTAAGCCTCTTGTTGAACTAGCTTGTTGATTAATTGATGATCATGGTTTCCTGATCATGGACATTAGAATGTGATTAATAACAAGGTCATATCATTAGGAGAATGATGTGATGGACGCACACCCATAGTAAGCGTAGCATAAGATCAAGTCATTAAGTTCGTCTTGCTATAAGCTTTCAAACACATAGTAACCTATTCCTTCGACAATGAGGTTATGTTAATCACCATCACCGGATGGATACTTTGATGACATCAAACGCCGTTTCGTAACTGGGTGGTTATAAAAGTGTCATTGGGTATTCTGAAAGTATGTGTTGAAGCGCATGAACCAAGATTGGGATTTGTCCATCCATATGACGGATAGATATGCTCTGGGCCCTCTCGGTGGAATGTCATCTAGTTAGCTTGCAAGCATGTGACTAGGTCACAAGGGATGACATATCACGGAACGAGTAAAGAGTACTTGTCAGTAACAAGGTTGAACTAGGTATGGAGATGCCGACGATCAAACCTCGGATAAGTATAGTATCGCGAGACAAAGGGAATTAGTTTCGTATGTAAGTGGTTCAATCGATCGCAAAGTCATCGTTGAGTATGTGGGAGCCATTATGGATCTCCAGGTCCTGCTAATGGTTATTGATAGGAGATGTGTCTCTATCATGTCTACATATTCACGAACCGTAGGGTGGCACACTTAAGGTTCGAAGTTGTTTTAAGTAGATATGGAATGTGCGTTGGAGACCGAATGTTGTTCGGAGTCTCGGATTGGATTCGGGACATCACGAGGAGATCCAGAATGGTCCGGAGAATAAGATTCATATATAGGAGATCATTTTATGAGATAGGAAATGTTCCGGAGTGTTTGTATGAGGATTCTAGAATGTTTCTGAATGTTCCGGAAGGTTCTAGAAGATATCTTGGAGTTTGCTTGAAAATCAAGATAGGGATCAAGGAGTCCTGTTGGGTCAAGATAAGGAGTCGTGGGAGAGGAGGATTCCTCCCCACCTCCTCAACCCGCCGGCCCCATAGGAGGGGAGTCCTTGTAGGACTCCCCTTCCCCTGGCGCGCCCTCCCTTCAATAAATAGAGGGGCAGGGGCGCCCCCTCCTCCCAAGCTCTCATAACGTCCAATCTCTGCCGCCTCTCTCCTCCACCATCTTCTGCACAGGCATAGGCGAAGCCCTGCAGAATTCTCTACTCCACCACCACCACCACGCCGTCGTGCTGCTGGGATTCCGTGGAGAAGATCTACTACCTCCGCTGCTCGCTGGAACGGGGAGAGGAAGGTCTGCTTCGACTCCGCACGTGTGACCGACTGCGGAAGCGCTGCCGAATCGTGGCACCGGAAGGATCGTCTACTTGACCGACGGCGGAAGCTCTGCTGGAACGCGACGCCGGAAGGATCGTCCACACGATCTTGAGATCGGCAAGTGATCGACTACATCAACCACGAGATCTAATCTCGTTAACGCTTTCGGATCTACGAGGGTTAGTTCCCATCTATCTCGTTGCTCATGTCTAATAGATTAGATCTTGGATTTTATCTAGATTAGATCTAGGTTTTGTTCGTTCTTGCGGTAGAATTTTTTTGTTTTCCATGCTACGAACCCATCAGTGGTATCAGAGCCGTATCTATGCGTAGATCTGTTGCACGAGTAGAACACAATGTTTTTGTGGGCGTTGATGCTTTTGTTGTCGGTGTCTTAGCGTGTACTTTGCATCTTGCGGCATGGTTGGACGAAGCGGCTCGGGCTAACATTACATGTCATCGCACATGAGACTTGCTCCACGCTTGACGTGCAACTTGCTTTGCACAAGTGGCTTTGCGGGTGTCTGTCTCTCCCACCATAGTTAAGATTCAATTTACAATGAGCATCTTGACAACACTTGTACCAACGTTGTGGTCCTTGTTCGTAGGTAAGATCGGTCTTATGCGAAATCCCCAAACCACGTAAAACATGCAAAGAAAATTAGAGGCGTCTAACTTGTTTTTGCAGGGGTTTTGTGATGTGATATGGCCAACATGTGATTGTGATTGTATTTGATGTATGCAATGATCCTTGTTGTAATATGGCAACCGGCAGGAGCCTAATGGTTGTCTTTAATTCTGTTAAGACCTGCGTGTCTGTTCATCTTGTAATAGCTTTATTCCAAGTAGTTGTAATAGTTGCTGGTGATGATGGACAACCATGAAGCGGCGCCACTGACCTTGACGCAATGCTGGTGATGATGGAGATCATGTTCGTGCTTTGGAGATGGAGATCAAAGGCGCAGGAAGAAAAGGCCATATCATATCACGCTTATTATGAATTGCCTATGATGTTAATCCTTTATGCATCTTGTATTGCTTAGATCGCGACGGTAGCATTATAAGATGATCCCTCTCACTAAATATCAAGTAATAAAGTGTTCACCCTTAGTTGGCACCGTTGCTAAGACTCGTCGTTTCGAAGCATCTCGTGATGATCGGATGTGATAGATTCTACGTGTGCATACAACGGGTGCAAGCCAGATTTGCACATGCGGAAACTAAGGTTATCTTGACGAGCCTAGCATGTACAGACATGGTCTCGGGACACGGAATACCGAAAGGTACAGCATGAGTCATATAATTGATATGATGAACATGAAGATTGTTCGCCGATGAAACTACATCTTCTCTCGTGAAGATCGGACTTGGTGTAGTGGACTTGGTTCGTGTAATCACTAAGACAATGTGAGGGATGTTGTTTTGAGTGGGAGTTCACCTAGTTAGTTTAATAATTAAATTTGAACTCAATTTGTCATAAACATAGTCTAAACTACTTGCAAATTGTTGTAGATTATGGCGACCCCCTCCATCAATTTCAATGCGTTCCTAGAGAAAGAAAAGCTTAAGAACAATGGAAGCAATTTCACGGACTGGTTCCGTGGACTGAAGATCGTCCTTAGGGCTGGTCAGTTGACCTATGTGCTCGATGCACCGCTAGGTGACCCACCTGCAGAGAATGCCACCGATGACGAAAAGAATGTTTTCGCCACTCGGAAGAATCATTACTCCACAGTTCAGTGTGCCATCCTGTACGGTTTAGAAGCGGAGCTCCAACAGCTTTTTGAGCACCACGACCCGTTCGGGATCATTAAGGAGCTCAGGCTAATTTTTGAGACTCGCGCGGCCATGGAGAGCTATGAGGCCTCCGAGAAATTCTTTAACTGTACGATGGAAGAAGGAAGCTCCGTTAGCGAGCACGTGCTCACCATGTCTAGGTACGCTAAGAAGCTCCAAGAGTTGGGGATATCGATTCCTAATGAATTGGGGATTCACCGTCTCCTTCAATCACTGCCACCAAGTTACAAGAACTTTGTGATGAACTACAACATGCAGTGCATGAACAAGACGTTGCCTGAACTGTCGTCCATGCTGAAAACTGCTGAAGTGGAGATCAAGAAGGAGCAACAAGTGTTGATGGTCAATAAGACCACCAATTTCAAGAAACGGGGCAAGCCTAAGAACAAGGGCAACTTCAAGAAGGACGGCAAGAAAGCTGCCGCACCTGCTAAGAAGCCTAAGGCTGGTCCTAAACCTGAAACTGAGTGCTTCTACTGCAAGGGAGCTGGTCAATGGAAGCGTAACTGCCCCAAGTACCTGGCGGATCTGAAGAACGGCAACATCAAGAAGAAAGGTATATTTGATATATGTGTTATAGATGTGTATCTTACTAGTAATCGTAGTAGTGCCTGGGTATTTGATACTGGTTCGGTTGCTCATATTTGTAACTCGAAACAGGAGCTGCGGAATAAACGAAGACTGGCAAAAGACGAGGTGACGATGCGCATTGGAAATAGCTCCAAGGTTGATGTGATCGCCGTCGGCACGCTCCCTCTACATCTACCTTCGGGATTAGTTTTAAATTTAAATAATTGTTATTTGGTGCTTGCGTTAAGCATGAACATTATATCTGGATCCTGTTTATTGCGAGACGGTTACTCTTTTAAGTCTAAGAATAAAGGTTGTTCGATTTATATGAGTAATATCTTTTATGGTAATGCACCTGAGATGAATGGTTTATTCTTACTGAATCTCGATAGTAGTGATACACATGTTCACAACATAGATGCTAAATGAATTAAATTGAATGATAATTCTACATACATGTGGCACTGTCGTCTTGGTCACATTGGAGAGAAGCGCATGAAGAAACTCCATTCAGATGGACTTCTTGAATCACTTGATTTTGAATCACTTGAAAGATGCGAAGCATGTCTAATGGGAAAAATGACTAAGACTCCATTCTCTGGTACAATGGAGCGAGCTACAGACTTATTGGAAATAATACATACCGATGTGTGCGGTCCAATGAGTGTAGCATCGCCTGGTGGATATCGTTATGTTCTCACTTTCATGGATGACTTGAGTAGATATGGGTATGTCTACTTCATGAAACATAAGTCTGAAACTTTCGAGAAGTTTAAGGAATTTCAAAGTGAAGTGGAGAATCATCGTAACAAGAAGATTAAGTTTCTGCGTTCTGATCGCGGGGGTGAATATCTGAGTTATGAGTTTGGCATGCATTTAAAGAAATGTGGAATACTTTCACAGTTGACACCGCCAGGAACACCACAGCGTAATGGTGTGTCCGACCGTCGTAATCGAACTCTCTTAGATATGGTTCAGTCTATAATGTCTCTTACAGATTTACCGTTATCATTTTGGGGCTATGCATTAGAGACAGCCGCATTCACTTTAAATAGGGCACCATCTAAATCCGTTGAAACGACACCGTACGAATTGTGGTTTGGTAAGAAACCTAAGTTGTCGTTCCTTAAAGTTTGGGGTTGCGAAGCATACGTAAAGAAGTACAACCTGATAAGCTAGAACCCAAAGCGGAG
>OU342746.1:19943440-20004266 GCA_910589775.1 Avena eriantha
CAAGGGATGAAATATCACGGAACGAGTAAAGAGTACTTGTCAGTAACAAGGTTGAACTAGGTATGGAGATGCCGACGATCAAACCTCGATAAGTATAGTATCGCGAGACAAAGGGAATTAGTTTCGTATGTAAGTGGTTCAATCGATCGCAAAGTCATCGTTGAGTATGTGGGAGCCATTATGGATCTCCAGGTCCTGCTAATGGTTATTGATAGGAGATGTGTCTCTATCATGTCTACATATTCACGAACCGTAGGGTGGCACACTTAAGGTTCGAAGTTGTTTTAAGTAGATATGGAATGTGCGTTGGAGACCGAATGTTGTTCGGAGTCTCGGATTGGATTCGGGACATCACGAGGAGATCCAGAATGGTCCGGAGAATAAGATTCATATATAGGAGATCATTTTATGAGATAGGAAATGTTCCGGAGTGTTTGTATGAGGATTCTAGAATGTTTCTGAATGTTCCGGAAGGTTCTAGAAGATATCTTGGAGTTTGCTTGAAAATCAAGATAGGGATCAAGGAGTCCTGTTGGGTCAAGATAAGGAGTCGTGGGAGAGGAGGATTCCTCCCCACCTCCTCAACCCGCCGGCCCCATAGGAGGGGAGTCCTTGTAGGACTCCCTTCCCCTGGCGCGCCCCTCCCTTCAATAAATAGAGGGGCAGGGGCGCCCCCTCCTCCCAAGCTCTCATAACGTCCAATCTCTGCCGCCTCTCTCCTCCACCATCTTCTGCACAGGCATAGGCGAAGCCCTGCAGAATTCTCTACTCCACCACCACCACCACGCCGTCGTGCTGCTGGGATTCCGTGGAGAAGATCTACTACCTCCGCTGCTCGCTGGAACGGGGAGAGGAAGGTCTGCTTCGACTCCGCACGTGTGACCGACTGCGGAAGCGCTGCCGAATCGTGGCACCGGAAGGATCGTCTACTTGACCGACGGCGGAAGCTCTGCTGGAACGCGACGCCGGAAGGATCGTCCACACGATCTTGAGATCGGCAAGTGATCGACTACATCAACCACGAGATCTAATCTCGTTAACGCTTTCGGATCTACGAGGGTTAGTTCCCATCTATCTCGTTGCTCATGTCTAATAGATTAGATCTTGGATTTTATCTAGATTAGATCTAGGTTTTGTTCGTTCTTGCGGTAGAATTTTTTTGTTTTCCATGCTACGAACCCATCAGTGGTATCAGAGCCGTATCTATGCGTAGATCTGTTGCACGAGTAGAACACAATGTTTTGTGGGCGTTGATGCTTTTGTTGTCGGTGTCTTAGCGTGTACTTTGCATCTTGCGGCATGGTTGGACTGAAGCGGCTCGGGCTAACATTACATGTCATCGCACATGAGACTTGCTCCACGCTTGACGTGCAACTTGCTTTGCACAAGTGGCTTTGCGGGTGTCTGTCTCTCCCACCATAGTTAAGATTCAATTTACAATGAGCATCTTGACAACACTTGTACCAACGTTGTGGTCCTTGTTCGTAGGTAAGATCGGTCTTATGCGAAATCCCCAAACCACGTAAAACATGCAAAGAAAATTAGAGGCGTCTAACTTGTTTTTGCAGGGGTTTTGTGATGTGATATGGCCAACATGTGATTGTGATTGTATTTGATGTATGCAATGATCCTTGTTGTAATATGGCAACCGGCAGGAGCCTAATGGTTGTCTTTAATTCTGTTAAGACCTGCGTGTCTGTTCATCTTGTAATAGCTTTATTCCAAGTAGTTGTAATAGTTGCTGGTGATGATGGACAACCATGAAGCGGCGCCACTGACCTTGACGCAATGCTGGTGATGATGGAGATCATGTTCGTGCTTTGGAGATGGAGATCAAAGGCGCAGGAAGAAAAGGCCATATCATATCACAGCTTATTATGAATTGCCTATGATGTTAATCCTTTATGCATCTTGTATTGCTTAGATCGCGACGGTAGCATTATAAGATGATCCCTCTCACTAAATATCAAGTAATAAAGTGTTCACCCTTAGTTGGCACCGTTGCTAAGACTCGTCGTTTCGAAGCATCTCGTGATGATCGGATGTGATAGATTCTACGTGTGCATACAACGGGTGCAAGCCAGATTTGCACATGCGGAAACTAAGGTTATCTTGACGAGCCTAGCATGTACAGACATGGTCTCGGGACACGGAATACCGAAAGGTACAGCATGAGTCATATAATTGATATGATGAACATGAAGATTGTTCGCCGATGAAACTACATCTTCTCTCGTGAAGATCGGACTTGGTGTAGTGGACTTGGTTCGTGTAATCACTAAGACAATGTGAGGGATGTTGTTTTGAGTGGGAGTTCACCTAGTTAGTTTAATAATTAAATTTGAACTCAATTTGTCATAAACATAGTCTAAACTACTTGCAAATTGTTGTAGATTATGGCGACCCCCTCCATCAATTTCAATGCGTTCCTAGAGAAAGAAAAGCTTAAGAACAATGGAAGCAATTTCACGGACTGGTTCCGTGGACTGAAGATCGTCCTTAGGGCTGGTCAGTTGACCTATGTGCTCGATGCACCGCTAGGTGACCCACCTGCAGAGAATGCCACCGATGACGAAAAGAATGTTTTCGCCACTCGGAAGAATCATTACTCCACAGTTCAGTGTGCCATCCTGTACGGTTTAGAAGCGGAGCTCCAACAGCTTTTTGAGCACCACGACCCGTTCGGGATCATTAAGGAGCTCAGGCTAATTTTTGAGACTCGCGCGGCCATGGAGAGCTATGAGGCCTCCGAGAAATTCTTTAACTGTACGATGGAAGAAGGAAGCTCCGTTAGCGAGCACGTGCTCACCATGTCTAGGTACGCTAAGAAGCTCCAAGAGTTGGGGATATCGATTCCTAATGAATTGGGGATTCACCGTCTCCTTCAATCACTGCCACCAAGTTACAAGAACTTTGTGATGAACTACAACATGCAGTGCATGAACAAGACGTTGCCTGAACTGTCGTCCATGCTGAAAACTGCTGAAGTGGAGATCAAGAAGGAGCAACAAGTGTTGATGGTCAATAAGACCACCAATTTCAAGAAACGGGGCAAGCCTAAGAACAAGGGCAACTTCAAGAAGGACGGCAAGAAGCTGCCGCACCTGCTAAGAAGCCTAAGGCTGGTCCTAAACCTGAAACTGAGTGCTTCTACTGCAAGGGAGCTGGTCAATGGAAGCGTAACTGCCCCAAGTACCTGGCGGATCTGAAGAACGGCAACATCAAGAAGAAAGGTATATTTGATATATGTGTTATAGATGTGTATCTTACTAGTAATCGTAGTAGTGCCTGGGTATTTGATACTGGTTCGGTTGCTCATATTTGTAACTCGAAACAGGAGCTGCGGAATAAACGAAGACTGGCAAAAGACGAGGTGACGATGCGCATTGGAAATAGCTCCAAGGTTGATGTGATCGCCGTCGGCACGCTCCCTCTACATCTACCTTCGGGATTAGTTTTAAATTTAAATAATTGTTATTTGGTGCTTGCGTTAAGCATGAACATTATATCTGGATCCTGTTTATTGCGAGACGGTTACTCTTTTAAGTCTAAGAATAAAGGTTGTTCGATTTATATGAGTAATATCTTTTATGGTAATGCACCTGAGATGAATGGTTTATTCTTACTGAATCTCGATAGTAGTGATACACATGTTCACAACATAGATGCTAAATGAATTAAATTGAATGATAATTCTACATACATGTGGCACTGTCGTCTTGGTCACATTGGAGAGAAGCGCATGAAGAAACTCCATTCAGATGGACTTCTTGAATCACTTGATTTTGAATCACTTGAAAGATGCGAAGCATGTCTAATGGGAAAAATGACTAAGACTCCATTCTCTGGTACAATGGAGCGAGCTACAGACTTATTGGAAATAATACATACCGATGTGTGCGGTCCAATGAGTGTAGCATCGCCTGGTGGATATCGTTATGTTCTCACTTTCATGGATGACTTGAGTAGATATGGGTATGTCTACTTCATGAAACATAAGTCTGAAACTTTCGAGAAGTTTAAGGAATTTCAAAGTGAAGTGGAGAATCATCGTAACAAGAAGATTAAGTTTCTGCGTTCTGATCGCGGGGGTGAATATCTGAGTTATGAGTTTGGCATGCATTTAAAGAAATGTGGAATACTTTCACAGTTGACACCGCCAGGAACACCACAGCGTAATGGTGTGTCCGACCGTCGTAATCGAACTCTCTTAGATATGGTTCAGTCTATAATGTCTCTTACAGATTTACCGTTATCATTTTGGGGCTATGCATTAGAGACAGCCGCATTCACTTTAAATAGGGCACCATCTAAATCCGTTGAAACGACACCGTACGAATTGTGGTTTGGTAAGAAACCTAAGTTGTCGTTCCTTAAAGTTTGGGGTTGCGAAGCATACGTAAAGAAGTTACAACCTGATAAGCTAGAACCCAAAGCGAAGAAATGCGTCTTCATAGGATACCCTAAAGAAACAATTGGGTATACCTTCTATCATAGATCCGAAGGCCAAGTTTTTGTTGCAAAGAATGGATCCTTTCTTCAGAAGGAGTTTCTCTCGAAAGAAGTGACTGGAAGGAAAGTAGAACTCGATGAGGTTATTGAACCTTCTCTCGGATTTGAGAGTAGCGCAGCACCGGAAGATGTTTTGGTGCCGCCTGCAGCAATTGAAGAGGAAGCTAATGATAATGATCATGAAACTTCGAACGAAGTTACTACTGAACCTCGCAGGTCAACGAGGGTTCGTACCACTCCTGATTGGTATGACTCTGCCTTGAACGTCATGTTGGTGGACAACGCTGATGACCCTGCGACGTATGAAGAAGCTATGGTGAGCCCAGATTCCGACAAATGGCTAGAAGCCATGAAATCCGAAATGGGATCCATGTACGAAAACCAAGTGTGGACTTTGGTGGACTTACCGGATGGCCGTAAGGCTGTCGAGAACAAATGGATTTTCAAGATAAAACAGATGCTGATGGTAATGTTACCGTCTATAAAGCTCGACTTGTCGCGAAAGGGTTCCGACAAATTCAAGGAGTTGACTATGATGAGACTTTCTCACCAGTAGCGAAGCTAAAGTCTGTGAGGATTTTGTTAGCAATTGCTGCACATTTCGATTATGAGATTTGGCAGATGGATGTCAAAACGGCGTTCCTTAATAGTGACATTGAGGAAGAGTTGTATATGGTACAACCCAAGGGTTTTGTCGATCCTAAAGATGCTAACAAGGTATGCAAACTTCAGCGCTCCATTTATGGACTGAAGCGAGCATCCCGGAGTTGGAATCAACGTTTTGATAAAGTAATCAAAAACTTTGGATTTATACAAACTTATGGAGAAGCTTGTATTTACAAGAAAGTGAGTGGGAGCTCTGTAGCATTCCTAGTACTGTATGTAGATGACATATTGTTGATTGGGAATGATATAGAACTCCTTAATAGCGTCAAAACCTATTTGAATAATAGTTTTTCAATGAAGGATCTTGGCGAAGCGGCATATATTCTAGGCATCAAGATTTATAGAGATAGATCAAGACGCCTAATAGGGCTTTCACAAAGTACATACTTGGACAAAGTTCTAAAGAAGTTTAGAATGGAAGATAGCAAGAAAGGGTTCGTGCCCATGTTGTCAGGTAAGACCTTGAGTAAGACTCAAAGTCCAGCTACGGCAGAAGATAGAGAAAGGATGAATAAAATTCCCTATGCCTCAACCATAGGTTCTATCATGTATGCCATGCTGTGTACAAGACCGGATATAGCACATGCTGTTAGTTTGACTAGCTGATATCAAAGTGATCCTGGAATGGAGCACTGGACAGCGGTCAAAAATATCCTAAAGTACCTAAATAGGACTAAGGATATGGTTCTTTCTTATGGAGGTGATGAATAGCTTGTTGTAAACGGTTACACCGATGCTAGTTGGAACACCGACCCGGATGACTCAAAGTCACAGTCGGGATACGTATTTATTTTGAATGGTGCTGCAGTAAGCTGGAGGAGTGCGAAGCAAAGCGTTGTGGCGAAATCTTCAACTGAATCGGAATACATAGCTGCTTCGGAGGGTGCACAAGAAGCCGTTTGGATGAAGGAATTCATTACTGAACTCGACGTGGTTCCCAGTGCGTTGGACCCGATGGCCATCTACTGTGACAACACAGGTGCCATAGCTAATGCGCAGGAGCCAAGGTCACATAGCAAGCTGAAGCACATCAAGCTACGTTTCCACGCTATTCGCGAGTATGTCAAAGATGGTGACATAAAGATTTGCAAAGTACACACTGATCTGAATGTGGCAGATCCGTTGACTAAACCTCTCCCTAGGGCAAAGCATGACCAACACCAAAACGCCATGGGTGTTCGGTATATTACCATGTAATCTAGATTATTGACTCTAGTGCAAGTGGGAGACTGTTGGAGATATGCCCAAGAGGCAATAATAAAAGTGATTATTATTATATCTTTGTGTTTATGATGAATGTTTACATCCCATGCTATAATTGTATTATTAGGAAACACTAATACATGTGTGTTTTGTAAACATATAAGAGTCCCTAGTAAGCCTCTTGTTGAATTAGCTTGTTGATTAATTGATGATCATGGTTTCCTGATCATGGACATTAGAATGTGATTAATAACAAGGTCATATCATTAGGAGAATGATGTGATGGACGCACACCCATAGTAAGCGTAGCATAAGATCAAGTCATTAAGTTCGTATTGCTGTAAGCTATCAAACACATAGTAACCTATTCCTTCGACCAAGAGGTTATGTTAATCACCATCACCGGATGGATACTTTGATGACATCAAACGCCGCTTCAGAACTAGGTGGTTATAAAAGTGTCATTGGGTATTCTGAAAGTATGTGTTGAAGCGCATGAACCAAGATTGGGATTTGTCCATCCATATGACGGATAGATATGCTCTGGGCCCTCTCGGTGGAATGTCATCTAGTTAGCTTGCAAGCATGTGACTAGGTCACAAGGGATGACATATCACGGAACGAGTAAAGAGTACTTGTCAGTAACGAGGTAGAACTAGGTATGGCGATACCGACGATCAAACCTCGGATAAGTATAGTATCGCGAGACAAAGGGAATTAGTTTCGTATGTAAGTGGTTCAATCGATCGCAAAGTCATCGTTGAGTATGTGGGAGCCATTATGGATCTCCAGGTCCCGCTGATGGTTATTGATAGGAGATGTGTCTCCATAATGTCTACATATTCACGAACCGTAGGGTGGCACACTTCAGGTTCGAAGTTGTTTTAAGTAGATATGGAATATGCGTTGGAGACCGAATGTTGTTCGGAGTCTCGGATTGGATTCGGGACATCACGAGGAGATCCGGAATGGTCCGGAGAATAAGATTCATATATAGGAGATCATTTTATGAGATAGGAAATGTTCCGGAGTGTTTGTATGAGGATTCTAGAATGTTTCTGAATGTTCCGGAAGGTTCTAGAAGATATCTTGGAGTTTGCTTGAAAATCAAGATAGGGATCAAGGAGTCCTGTTGGGTCAAGATAAGGAGTCGTGGGGGAGGAGGATTCCTCCCCACCTCCTCAACCCGCCGGCCCCATAGGAGGGGTGTCCTACAAGGACTCCCCTTCCCCTGGCGCGCCCTCCCTTCAATAAATAGAGGGGCAGGGGCGCCCCCTCCTCCCAAGCTCTCATAACGTCCAATCTCTGCCGCCTCTCTCCTCCACCATCTTCTGCACAGGCATAGGCGAAGCCCTGCAGAATTCTCTACTCCACCACCACCACCACGCCGTCGTGCTGCTGGGATTCCGTGGAGAAGATCTACTACCTCCGCTGCTCGCTGGAACGGGGAGAGGAAGGTCTGCTTCGACTTCGCACGTGTGACCGACTGCGGAAGCGCTGCCGAATCGTGGCGCCGGAAGGATCGTCTACTTCACCAATGGCGGAAGCGCTGCTGGAACGCGACGCCAGAAGGATCATCCACACGATCTTGAGATCGGCAAGTGATCGACTACATCAACCACGAGATCTAATCTCGTTAACGCTTTCGGATCTACGAGGGTTAGTTCCCATCTATATCGTTGCTCATGTCTAATAGATTAGATCTTGGCTTTTATCTAGATTAGATCTAGGTTTTGTTCGTTCTTATGGTAGAAATTTTTTGTTTTCCATGCTACGAACCAATCAGTCTGGTCTTTTCATGAACCACACCCAGTGTCATTGCATGTGTGTTCGACTCACAAATGACACATGGATCCACCAGTGTTATTGGATGTGTGTTCTTTTCACGAACCACAGCTAGAGTCACTGCATGTGTGTTCTTCTCAACAAACCTCACATGGATCCACCTTGCCATTGCATGTCTATTCTTTTCATGAACCACATCTAGAGTCATTGCATGTGTGTTCTTCTAAACAAACCACACATGGATCCACCTGTGTCATTGCATGTATGTTCTTTGCATGAACCACACATGGATCTACCCAGTGTGATTGCATGTCAGTTCTTCTCACAAACCACATAAGGATCCACCAGTGTCATTGCATGTCTTTTCTTTTCATGAACCACACCCGGTGTCATTGCATGTATGTTCCTCTAAACAAACTACACATGGATCCACCAGTGTCATTGCAAGTGGTTATTGCAAGTGTGTTCTTCTAAACAAACCACACACGGATCTGCCAGTACCATTGCATGTGTGTTCTTTTCATGAACCACACCCAGTGTCATTGCATGTGTGTTCTTCTCACAAACCACACATGGATCCACCAGTGTCATTGGATGTGTGTTCTTCTCATGAACCACATCCAGAGTCATCGCATGTCTATTCTTCTCACAAACCACATAAGGATACAACAGTGTCATTGCATGTCTATTCTTCTCATAAACCACATCTAGAGTCATTGCATGTCTGTTCTTCTCAAAAACCACATAAGGATCCACCAGTGTCATTGGATGTGTGTTCTATTCATGAACCACACCTAGTGTCATTGGATGTGTGTTCTTCTCACAAACCACACATGGATCCACCATTGTCATTGCATGTATGTTCTTTGCATGAACCACACATGGATCCACCTAGTGTGATTGCATGTCAGTTCTTCTCACAAACCACATAAGGATCCACCAGGTCATTACATGCCTGTTCTTTTGAAGAACCACATCTAGTGTCATTACATGCCTGTTCCTCTAAACAAACCATACATGGATCGACCAGTGTCATTGCATGTGGAAATTGCATGTGTGTTCTTCTAAACAAACCGCACATGGATCCACTAGTATCATTGCATGTTTGTTCTTTTCATGAACCACACCTAGTTTCATTGGATGTGTGTTCTTCTCACAAACCACACATGGATCCACTAGTGTCATTGGATGTGTGTTCTTGTCACAAACCACATCGAGTCATTGCATGTGTGTTCTTCTAAACAAATCACAGATGGATCCACCGGTGTCATTGCATGTCTGTTCTTTTCATGAACCACATCTAGAGTCATTGCATGTGTGTTCTTCTAAACAAACCACACATGGATCCACCAGTGTGATTGCATGTTTGTTCCTCTCATAAACTACATATGGATCCACCAATGTCATTGCATGTCTGTTCTTCTCATGAACCACATCTAGAGTCATTGCATGTATGTTCTTCTCACAAACCACATAAGGATCCACCACTGTCATTGGATGTGTGTTCTTTTCATGAACCACACACAGTGTCATTGGATGTTTGTTCTTTTCATAAACCACATAAGCATCCACCAGTGTCATTGGATGTCTGTTCTTTTCATGAACCACACCCAGTGTTATTGCATGTGTGTTCTATTCACAAACCACACATGGATCCACTAGTGTCATTGGATGTTTTTTAATTTCACGAACCACAGCTGGACTCATTGCATGTGTGTTCTTCTAAAAAAAACCACACATGGATCCACCAGTGTCATTGCATGTGTGTTCTTGTCACAAACCACAGCTAGAGTCATTGCATGTGTGTTCTTCTAAACAAACCACACATGGATCCACTAGTGTCATTGCATGTATGTTCTTTTCATGAACCACATCTAGAGAAATTGCATGTGTGTTCTTCTAAACAAACCACACATGGATCCACTAGTGTCATTGCATGTCTGTTCCTCTCATAAACCACACATGGATCAACAAGTGTCATTGCATGTCTGTTCTACTCATAAACCACATCTAGAGTCATTGCATGTATGTTCCTATCACAAACCACATAAGTATCCACCAGTGTCATTGGATGTGTGTTCTTTTCATGAACCACACATAGTGTCATTGGATGTCTGTTCTTTTCATAAACATAAGGATCCACAAGTGTCATTGGATGTCTGGTCTTTTCATGGACCACACCCAGTGTCATTGCATGTGTGTTCGACTCACAAATGACACATGGATCCACCAATGTTATTGGATGTGTGTTCTTTTCACGAACCACAGCTAGAGTAACTGCATATGTGTTCTTGTAAACAAACCTAAGATGGATCTACCTTGTCATTGCATGTCTGTTCTTTTCATGAACCACATCTAGAGTCATTGCATGTGTGTTCTTCCAAACAAACCACAGATGGATCCACCTGTGTCATTGCATGTATGTTCTTTGCATGAACCACACATGGATCTACCCAGTGTGATTGCATGTTAGTTCTTCTCACAAACCACATAAGGATCCACCAGTGTCATTGCATGTCTTTTCTTTTCATGAACCACACCCAGTGTCATTGCATGTCTGTTCCTCTAAACAAACCACACATGGATCCACCAGTGTCATTGCAAGTGTGTTCTTCTAAACAAACCACACACGGATCCGCTAGTACCATTGCATGTGTGTTCTTTTCATGAACCACACCCAGTGTCATTGCATGTGTGTTCTTCTCACAAACCACACATGGATCCACCAGTGTCATTGGATGTGTGTTCTTCTCATGAACCACATCCAGAGTCATCGCATGTCTGTTCTTCTCACAAACCACATAAGGATACAACAGTGTCATTGCAAGTCTGTTCTTCTCATAAACCGCATCTAGAGTCATTGCATGTCTTTCTTCTCAGAAACGACATAAGGATCCACCAGTGTCATTGGATGTGTGTTCTATTCATGAACCACACCTAGTGTCATTGGATGTGTGTTCTTCTCACAAACCACACATGGATCCACCAGTGTCATTGCATGTATGTTCTTTGCATGAACCACACATGGATCCACCCAGTGTGATTGAATGTCAGTTCTTCTCACAAAGCACATAAGGATCCACCAGTGTCATTGTATGTCTGTTCTTTTCAAGAACCACATCTAGTGTCATTACATGCCTGTTCATCTAAACAAACCATACATGGATCCACCAGTGTCATTGCATGTGTGTTCTTCTAAACAAACCGCACATGGATCCACTAGTATCATTGCATGTTTGTTCGTTTCATGAACCACACCTAGTGTCATTGGATGTGTGTTCTTCTCAGAAACCACACATGGATCCACCAGTGTCATGTGTGTTCTTCTAAACAAATCACACATGGATCCACCGGTGTCATTGCATGTCTGTTCTTTTCATGAACCACATCTAGAGTCATTGCATGTGTGTTGTTCTAAACAAACCACACATGGATCCACCAGTGTGATTGCATGTCTGTTCCTCTCATAAACCATACATGGATCCACTAGTGTCATTGCATGTCTGTTCTTCTCATGAACCACATCTAGAGTCATTGCATGTATGTTCTTCTCACAAACCACATAAGGATCCACCACTGTCATTGGATGTGTGTTCTTTTCATGAACCACACACAGTGTCATTGGATGTCTGTTCTTTTCATAAACCACATAAGGATCCACCAGTGTCATTGGATGTCTGTTCTTTTCATGAACCACACCCAGTGTTATTGCATGTGTGTTCTATTCACAAACCACACATGGATCCACTAGTGTCATTGGATGTGTGTTATTTTCACGAACCACAGCTGGACTCATTGCATGTGTGTTCTTCTAAACAAACCACACATGGATCCACCAGTGTCATTGCATGTGTGTTCTTGTCACAAACCACAGCTAGAGTCATTGCATGTGTCTTCTTCTAAACAAACCACAAATGGATCCACCAGTGTCATTGCATGTATGTTCTTTTCATGAACCACATCTAGAGAAATTGCATATGTGTTCTTCTAAACAAACCACACATTGATCCACCAGTGTCATTGCATGTCTGTTCCTCTCATAAACCACACATGGATCCACAAGTGTCATTGCATGTCTGTTCTTCTCATAAACCACATCTAGAGTCATTGCATGTATTTTTCGCTCACAAACCACATAAGTATCCACCAGTGTCATTGGATGTGTGTTCTTTTCATGAACCACACACAGTGTCATTGGATGTCTGTTCTTTTCATAAACCACATAAGGATCCACCAGTGTCATTGGATGTCTGGTATTTTCATGAACCACACCCAGTGTCATTGCATGTGTGTTCGACTCACAAATGACACATGGATCCACAAGTTTTATTGGATGTGTGTTCTTTTCACGAACCACAGCTAGAGTCACTGCATGTGTGTTCTTCTAAACAAACCTCACATGGATCCACCTGTGTCATTGCATGTCTGTTCTTTTCATGAACCACATCTAGAGTCATTGCATGTGTGTTCTTCTAAACAAACCACACATGGATCCACCTGTGTCATTGCATGTATGTTCTTTGCATGAACCACACATGGATCTACCCAGTGTGATTGCATGTCAGTTCTTCTCACAAACCACATAAGGATCCACCAGTGTCATTGCATGTCTTTTCTTTTCATGAACCACACCCAGTGTCATTGCATGTATGTTCCTCTAAACAAACCACACATGGATCCACCAGCGTCATTGCAAGTGGTTATTGCAAGTGCGTTCTTCTAAACAAACCACACACGGATCCGCCAGTACCATTGCATGTGTGTTCTTTTCAAGAACCACACCCAGTGTCATTGCATGTGTGTTCTTCTCACAAACCACACATGGATCCTGCAGTGTCATTGGATGTGTGTTCTTCTCATGAACCACATCCAGAGTCATCGCATGTCTGTTCTTCTCACAAACCACATAAGGATACAACAGTGTCATTGCATGTGTGTTCTTCTCATAAACCACATCTAGAGTCATTGCATGTCTGTTCTTCTCAGAAACCACATAAGGACCCACCAGGGTCATTGGATGTGTGTTCTTCTCATGAACCACAACCAGTGTCATTGCATGTATGTTCCTCTCATAAAACACACATGGATCAACCAGTGTCATTGCATGTATGTTCTTCTCATGAACCACATATAGAGTCATTGCATGTCTGTTCTTAACACAAACAACATAAGGATCCACCAGTGTCATTACATATGTGTTCTTTTCATAAACCACACACAGTGTCATTGGATGTTTGTTCTTTTCATAAAACACATAAGGATCCACCAGTGTCATTGGATGTGTGTTCTTTTCATGAACCACAGCCAGTGTCATTGCATGTGCGTTCTTGTAAACAAACCACACATGGATCCACTAGTGTCATTGAATGTGTGTTCTTTTCATGAACCACACCTAGTGTCATTGGATGTGTGTTCTTCTCACAAACCACACATGGATCCACCTACGTCATTGCATGTCTGTTCTTTGTATGAACCACACATGAATCCACGTAGTGTGATTGCATGTCAGTTCTCATGGTCTAAGGACTAAGATTACTTCGTATGATGTGATAGCAATATAAACATAATGGCTTTTATCATAATGCTATACCTCGGATGAATGTTCATCACATCATTTCACAAATGTTGTGACCTCGTTATTAACAACATCCAATGTCCATGATCAGGAAACTTTGATCATCTTGTTAATCAACGAGCTAGTCTATAAGAGAGGCATAACTAGGAACCTTTTTGTTTATTAAACACACATGTATTGACGTTTCCTATCCATACAATTATAGCATGCAAAATAAACATCTATCATATACAAGGAATACATAATAACAACTCTATTATTGCCTCTCATGGCATATTTCCTTCAGGATCCACCAGTGTCATTGCATGTCTGTTCTTTGCATGAACCACACATGGATCCACCCAGTGTGATTGCATGTCAGTTCTTCTCACTAACCACATAAGGATCCACCAGTGTCATTGCATGTCTATTCTTTTCATGAAGCACACCCAGTGTCATTGCATGTCTGTTCCTCTAAACAAACCACACATGGATCCACCAATGTCATTGCATGTGGTCATCGCATGTGTGTTCTTCTAAACAAACCACACATGGATCCACCAGTATCATTGCATGTCTGTTCTTTTCATGAACCACACCTAGTGTCATTGCATGTGTGTTCTTCTCACAAACGACACATCGATCCACCTGTGTCATTGGATGTGTGTTCTTTTCACGAACCACGGCTAGAGTCATTGCATGTGTGTTCTTCTAAAGAAACCACACATGGATCCACCAGTGTCATTGCATGTCTGTTCTTTTCATGAACCACATCTAGTGTCATTGGATGTGTGTTCTTCTAAACAAACCACACATGGATCCACTAGTGTCTTTGGATGTCTGTTCTTCTCATGAACCACAACCAGTGTCATTGCATGTCTGTTCCTCTCATAAACCACACATGGATCCACCAGTGTCATTGCATGTCTTGTCGTGGTGGTGTCACAGCAGATGTCGTGTATAGGCTAAAGGTGGGGACTAATACTCGCTAGGGGAATCCAGGGAGGGATAGTGAAGTGATTCTCCACACAAGAGCTTGTATTGATTTACTTCCAAGGTTACAAGTGCTCCTAGAGCTGTATTGGCGAGAGGAGGAAGAAGGAGCTCTCTTACTCTCACCCACAGATCTCACCTGAAACCCTAGCCCAAAACTGAATCATAGAGAGACCAACCCCTTCTACAGAAGCCCTAGCCCCCCTTTTATAGGGGAGGCTCGGTTTCTGCCTAGGGCAAGAATATGCCTCCTCCCAAAGTGGTAAGCCGACCGGGGTGCTTTTTCCCCCGCGTCACTCAAGCTTTAGCTACGTGAGCCTCTGACGGCGCCCTCGTCAGCCGACATGGGCGTCGTCACGCTTGTCGGCCACGCCCCGGTGGTCCTGTCCTTGCTCGCTTCGCTCAGGCAGTGCGTACCGGGGGTCCTTTTGACCAGCGAGATTCCTTCCTTCTCCTAGAAACTTCTTTGACCCGGATGATGGTTCATCCGGCCACACCCGTTCCTGCATACAGGTAAAACATGCACTTCCGACTTACTTCTTAAGTCGGGTGAGACCTAGTTAGGCGAACGCCCCCAGATCCGGATTACCCTGTGATTCGGCCTGCCTTGAGGTGACCCGGCCAGCATCTGCTTTGGCCTTGCCGAACCTCGGCTAACTCGGCCTTTATACCCCGGTGTGACCCTACCCGGGGGTATCCCCCCAACATTAGTCCCCGAAGCTGGTGTGGTCTTAGCTGCCTTGGCCGCTAAGGCCATACCAGGTTCAATTTTGTGCCCTTGTCGTTGTTGCCGAGTTACCTCTATACCTCGGACTGCTTGGATTTACGTTCCCTTCGCACATTTCAAGTTTTCACTTGCCGGCCGGGTTACCACAGTTCCATCCGAGTCTTACTTACTTCTCTCGTACGCTAACCCATGTGAAGGGTAATCATTATGTCGTCTTATTTTAAGGGACGGTACAGTAGCCGCCACAGTAATTGTCAGTTATCACTGTGCGCGGGTCACGTCACGCCTGCCTCCTCGTTTACCGCATCAACGCGTCACGTCACAGGACTTTCTCCACCCTGTGGCCCTCTGTGTGGATCCTCACTGATTGGTCCGGACGAGTGATACACGGCCACAGCGTGTGGCCGGTCCACAGGGCGCGATCCCACTCACCCTTGACGGGAGTGGTTAAATAGCGAAGGGGTGCGTCCCTTAGGATTTTTCCCCCTCCGCAACCCTCTGCTCGCTGCTATCCTTCTTCCTCTTCCTCGCGATCGCGCCGCCGCCAGCATCGCCAAATAACAGTGTCGCTGCCGCGCTTCCCCATCGCACCTCCGCGTCACCGCCACCGCGACACGAATTTCTCGCCACGGGTCCGCGCTAGTCCCGGCCACTGTCCCCAGCCGCCTCTAGTGCCAGCGAGGGCCTCGAGGACCAGATGACTGAAGAGGAACTCATTGTTGCTGAGCAGGAGATGGAAGAGGACGCCGCGGCGGTGGACCACGGCGCGTGGGTCGACTCCTGGGTCTTCCAGGATGACCTGGACTAGCTCTACTGGACCAGGCGCATCCCTGCCAGCGTCGCCGCGTGTCTTCCTTCCAACGAACTGGCCCCCTCACCCAATCCGGGCGAGTTCGTCGTATTTCTGTCCCATTTCCAACGGGGCTTCGGCTTGCCGGTGAGTGATTTTTTCCAGGACTGGCTCGGTACGTACCAACTCCAACCACACCACCTTCTAGCCAACGCCATCACCTCTCTTTCTGCCTTTGCTTCTATGATCGAAGGCTATGCCGGACTATGGCCCACGAAAGAGCTATGGATCCGGTTCTTCGGCCTTCGTCGCAACGTCATTCCCAACATCCATGCTGATCCGGAGGACAAGCGGCTCACTCAATTTGGAGTGGCCTCCATTTCACCCCGGCGATTTTCGGTTTTTCCCCGGGTCACCGGGCTAGAGTCCTGCAAAGGATGGGCCCGGGCTTTCTTCTATGTCCGGAACACGGGCACCAAAGATTTGATCCGGTTGCTTCCCTACACTCTGGGTCCACCTAACCCGGACATGTGGGATGTGATCCCCAAGAAGCCCACAGCCTTGGCCAACCAAGTCAGCAAAAGGTTCGCGGAACTGAAGGGGCTCGGGCTATGCAACGAGGATGCCATGATCACCTTTGTGCGTAACCGAATCTCACCCCTCCAGAAGCGCACCCACAAGGTGTGCCACATGAGCTACGGCCGTGATCCTAACCGGACCTCATCCTTCGAGCTGACCAACTCGGAGATTTATTGCCGGGTTAAGGCTCACTTTACCACTCACAAGGACTTTTCCATTGATTGGTCTTGGGGGATTGAGCATTTCTGCCGTGACCGGCTTCCTCCCACGGTAAGTTTCATGCTGCAAACTTAACCTGGATTAATTACATGTCAGTTATTGTTGCAATTTTTGACTCTTTTGTTCGTTCTTTTCCTCAGCAATTCCTTCAGCAGACCCTTGAGGATGGCACCGATCCGTCCCTTAAGTGGGCGCCGGACCGGGAGACTCCGGATGAAGAAGAGCCGGACCAGGAGATGTTCCTCCCTATGACCGACGCCACGAAACGACCCACGGGTAAATCCTCTTCTATTAGAGATTGGCCCGATGATGAAGATGACTCGAAAATCGAAGTGATTGAACCTTTTGAGGCTGTCCCCCTTTCTTTTGCTTTTCCGCCATCAGCTCACCCCGGCGGTCATATTCACGAGGATCCCCCTCTCGCTACGGGCGAGCCTGTTCCGGTGGCCACGAAGAAGAAACGTGGGGCTTCTTCGAGTTCTTCCTCCGGACCGTCTCAGCCCGTTAAAAGGCGAAAGAAGTCCGGGGAAAAGACTGCCCCCAAACCAGCAGGCAAGGCCCCGGCACGAAGGGCTCGGAAACCGAAAGCGGCTGAAACCTCGGATGCGTAAGTCCTTCTTTATTCTGTAACTCGTTCTTCTTACTTCGTCGTAATTTTTCTTTTGACGTTAATTGATTTCACAGTGCTCTGGTGGAGGTCCCTCAAAGTGGATCCACCATCTCTTCACCTCTCCGGCCTAGCCCTTCACCCCGTCGTGACGATGAGTCACGTCCACTGAGCCCTATTCTGGAGGGCTCTGCGGCCGCTCCGGGTCATCCTGGAGCAGGGGGAACCGGCCCAGCCAGAGCAATGGCACCCACCACCTCGGCAATGCCACAACCAGCAGCCACTAAGGCTACCTCGACTCCAGCATCCGTTCCAGTACCAGCAGCCAAACCAGCACCATCTCCAACTCCGGCATCAGCACCCACTCCGGCTGCGAAAACATCAGCGCTGGCACCAAGTCCAGCAACGAGAGTACCAGCGCCCAGTTCCTCTGCATCTTCCGAATCTTCTCAATCTCTGAAAACCGCTGCTACGGCTTCTTCTTCCCAGCAAGCCAAGGGCAAGAAGATTCAATTCGTTGCCAAGCCCAGTGCTGCCGAGCCTGGGGAACGTACCCTCATATCGATGCTTCCTAAGAAAACATCCGCGGCAAAGGACGCGCCTGCCGAGCCAACCGAGGCCCAGCAGTTGGTCCTGCATACCAGCCCCGCCCTTGCCTTGGTGGAGAGGAAGGAAGCACATGCAAAGGGCTTGGTGACGCCGCATATGCCCACGGGTGAACGGTATCCTCCGAGCCTGATGGAGTTTGTCATGAACTAGAATAAGGCAGAGGTAGTCCAGGAATCTGATCTCCCGGAAAAGTTCGGCCCCGCCGAGTTTTCCGCTCAGATGAATACCGCCGCAAAGGCCATTAACCTCGCTGGACGAATGATGGAGGTACGTCGTTTCTCCTTTGCAAATTGTAGATAATAACCATTAGTCCCCGAGCCTCCGGGGGACTAACTTGTTACTCGGCTGGATGCTCTTTTATAGAACTAACGTAGCTCCATGATAACTTCGAACATGCACACACCTAGAGCCGGGTTAAGTTCCACTTGGCCCGGATTTTAGTACACTTCGAACATGCACACACCTAGAGCCGGGTTAAGTTCCATTTGGCTCGGATTTTAGTACACTTCGAACATGCACACACCTAGAGCCGGGTTAAGTTTCACTTGGCCCGGATTTTAGTACACTTCGAACATGCACACACCTAGAGCCGGGTTAAGTTCCACTTGGCCCGGATTTAGTACACTTTGAACATGCACACACCTAGAGCCGGGTTAAGTTCCACTTGGCCCGGATTTAGTACACTTTGAACATGCACACACCTAGAGCCAGGTTAAGTTCCACTTGGCCCGGATTTTAGTACACTTCGAACCTGCACACACCTAGAGCCGGGTTAAGTTCCACTTGGCCTGGATTTTAGTACACTTCGAACATGCACACACCTAGCGTCGGGTAAAGTTCCACTTGGCCCGGATTTTAGTACACTTCGAACATGCACACACCTAGAGCCGGGTTAAGTTCCACTTGGCCCGGATTTTAGTACACTTCGAACATGCACACACCTAGCGCCGGGTTAAGTTCCACTTGGCCCGGATTTTAGTACACTTCGAACATGCACTAGGCTGACTTAAGTTTCTGTATCTCTTTTAGGTGACCACCAACCGCCGAAGTGCTGAATTCCAACGCTTGCTGGATACGCACAAGAATCTTCGCACGAAACAGGCTGCAGTCATCGCGGAGTACGAGAAAAGGGGTAAATTTCTTTCTCATCATTTCCTCAATTTTCTTCAACTTCATTTGCCGAACTAATCTGATTGTTCGGTTTCTGTAGCTGGGGTGGAAGCTGAAAACAAGATAATGCGGAAGAACTTGGAGCAAATCAAGGGTACGTCCTTCTTGTCTGTCTTTACCGTGGTTTCCATCGGCTTTCCTCCCTGGCTCAGCAAACATTCATTCTTCGGCACTGCCGGGCCAACGCACTATTTCAGCATAGCTTGAAGATAGTGTGCCTGTGCCTGACGTGATGCTACATTTTCTCAAACAAGCAGGGCAGCACCAAGCCGAACTAAAGAAGAAAGATGATGAGCTCGCCCTCCTCCGGACCAAAGACGATGAGATAGCCAAGCTCAAGGCTGAGATGGCTAAAATGAAGGCGCAGCACCAAACCGAGCTAAACAAGGTTGGCCAGGACTACACCAAAGAACGTGAGCGCCTCAAGCTCCAAAATGCTAAGGACCGTGAGCTTCTTCAGGAAACCGAGGTCAACTTGAGTCGGCAAATGCTGAGCTCGAGCAGCTTCGGAAAAGGCGTGATGCTTGCACCAAGGAATTGACCCGGATTCACAGTCACATCTCACGTAATTTCTTTTCCTTTATCCGCCTTATTTCTCCCGGTTACTTCATATGCCTTGTTTTTTCAACTTTGTCCTTTGCCTTGTTTCCCAGGCCATTTTCCAGAGGGTACTGCTATTGCAAGTGCTGCTATCGCCAATTTCCGCCGAGAAAGGGGTACTCCGGTCGCTCCTAAGGGTGAGAGCATTCCCTTTGACATGGAGGACCTGTTGGTCAGCCTGTCGTCTCGTGTGGAAATCATCAAGAACTACGGCAGGGACCTCCTCGATGTTGCAGTCCGAGTCTTCAACGCCTTCTGGCCCGCCGATGATGGTCCGGAGAGAGTCACATAGCTCACTAAAAAACTTTCGGAAATCGAGACCCAACTCGACCTCTGGTGAGAGTCCGCTGGACGTGCTGCAGCCGATACCATCCTTCACCACATTTTCACGTGGTATGAGAAGATAGATCTCAGCCACCTCACACGCCTGCGCACTGGATCCAAATGGACAGATGACCCGAAGTGGGTAGCTTGGCGCCAGGCTTGTGCCCACAGCCTCATCGAATATGCCCCCATTCATGAATGGACTGAGGGTCCGAGATTCCTGGAAGTCGCAGGCGAAGAGGAAGTTGAAAACGTCGAAGATGATTCGGGTGAAGACGAAGAGGACACTGCCTCGGATATCGAAGAGGGCGACGATGATGCCGAACTTCCTCCTGCTGCTCCTTAAGAAAAAACGCTTGAAAATTTATGAGATCCCCGGTATGCCGAGTGGAATTGTATTCCAAACACATGTGATATTTTGCTACTGAGTACTTATGCCGGATTAACTTGGGCGTAGTCCCCGAGTTTCTTGTTCTTGTTCGTTCAATCTTTTGGCTCGGATCGTGTCTACCTTGATTCGGTTTTACAACTTACGAATCCAAGCTTGAAAAATTGTCTTAACAATACTGGGAAACTTTTAGACTTAGCTCAAAAATAAAACTATATATAATTGGAAAATGAATACGGGGTTAGTCCGAAACATAAACGTCAGCTCGAATAAATTCTTTTCCTTAGTCATTTTTCATGTTCTACGCAATTCCAAACTTGTTCTCTTGCTTTCCATGAAGCCAAATCTTGTTGGACAACAGCAAGTCGAAGAGTTGGGTTTTTGGTGCTCACACACTACTAATCCGAGCTAAGTAGAATAACTTAGTCCAGCTGACGCGCAGAAAATAACAATCATTATTAAGGCAGTCCCCGAGTTACTGCTCGAGGTGCCAACATTTCATTGATAAGCTCATTGCCGACATACATACCGACATATGAGATAACCCGGATACATACACTTCTTAGCTAGGTGTAGAAAGGCCGAAGTAGAGCTATGTTCCATGGTCGCTTGGATTCCTCTCCGGACCTATCCACCTTGTTCTTTTCCTGTGGCTTTGCATCTATAAGTTAGTAAGAATCATTGTGCAATGCTTTGCTCACGATGAACGGCCCTTCCCATGGGGGGGATAATTTATGCATTCCAGTAGTATGTTGTACCAACCGGAGCACCAGATCGCCTTCCCGAAAGACTCGGGGGCACACTTTCCGTCTATGATAGCGTCAGAGATTTTGTTGATATATGGTGGATATGGACAGTGCCAGTTCTCTCGCTTCTTCCAGCAGATCAACATCATTTTGCTGGGCTTCTTGCACTTCGGCTTCTGTGTATTGGGTGACCCTAGGCGAGTCATGCTCTATGTCGGCTGGTAATACAGCTTCTGCCCCATATACCAGAAAGAACGGCGTATAGCCTGTTGATCGATTCGGAGTTCTTCTTAAACTCCACAGTACCGCTGGTAGTTCCTCTATCCAGCACCCCGCTCATCTTTGCAGCGGCTCAATGAGCCAGGGTTTTATCCCGGATAATACTAATCCGTTGGATCTTTCCACTTGTCCGTTCGATGCGGGGTGGGCTACCGAAGCTACGTCCAGCCGGATCCTCTTATCCTGGCAGAAACGAGTGAATGCTCCTTCCGCAAAATTTGTGCCATTATCAGTTATGATACTGTGTGGATAACCGTACCACAAGATGATATCTTTTAGAAACGTTACGGCCGTAGCTCCATCACATTTTCTTATAGGCTTCACCTCAATCCACTTTGTAAACTTGTCCACCATTACCAGAATGTGGGTCATATTTCCCCTTGCTGGTTTGAACGGGCCAACCATATCCAAGCACCATACGGCAAATGGCCAAGTGATTGGGATGGTCTTGAGTTCCGACATTGGCATATGTGTCTTGGTAGCGTACCTCTGACAACCTTACATTTTCTCACCAGATCTTCTGCTTGCTCTAAGGCATTTGGCCAGTAGAATCCGTGTCGGAAAGCTTTTGCTACCAAGGATCGGGATGAGGCGTGATGCCCGCATTCCCCCTGATGTATATCTCGGATGATTTCAAGCCCTTCTTCCGGGTCCACACACCGCTAGAGGACATTGGTCACACTTCTTTTGTATAACTCAGAATTGATGATCGTGTAGGCCTTTGCCCTCCTCTGTGTTTGCCTGGACAGCACCTCCTCAGTGGGCAACGTTCCATCCTTCAGGAATTGAAATATAGGCAGTGCCCAAGCCGGTATTGGCCGCATGGGGAACACGTCCTCGTCTATCTCCATCTGATCCACCGGCATAACTTCAACCGAGCCATGCTGAGCAGTCCCCGGGTCTTGCGAAGCAGTCCCCGGGTTTGCCGAAGCAGTCCCCGGGTTTTGCGCACCAATTCCTTTGTCAACGTCCATGGGCATAGCTCCGGATTCTGTGTCCTCCGGGACGTAGATTGACTCGGATTCTGGGGATGGCCTGATGGATGGTTTCTTGAGGTGCTCTAATGCTACACCCGGTGGAATTGCTTGTCTGGTTGACCCGAGCTTTGACAGCATGTCGGCAGCCTCATTTTTCACCCGGGATACATGATGAAATTCGCATCCCTCAAAGTAACAAGAAATCTTCTGCACATGAAATCTGTATAGTGCCATGTTTGGATCAAGGGCGTCCCATACTCCGGACAGTTGCTGCACCACCAAATCTGAGTCGCCAAAGCAAATAATCCGACGTATTCCAATTTCTTTTGCTACCTTGAGCCCATGCACAAGTGCTTCATACTCAGCGACATTATTTGATGCGGTGAAGTGGATCTGCAGCACATATTTCAACTGGTCCTTCTTTGGCGACGTGAGTACAACTCCGGCACCTAGCCCGGATTTGGTCTTTGATCCGTCAAAGTGCATTCGCCAATAGTTCGGATCCGGAAGTGGTGGTTCGTACTGCACCTCGGCCCAGTCCACGAAAAAGTCTGCCACAGCTTGAGACTTGATGGCTTCTCTCCTGTCATATTGCGGAGCATAAGGAGCTAGCTCAATTGCCCATTTTGCAATTCTGCCGCTTGCATCCTTGTTACTCATTATCTCGGATATAGGGGCCTCACATATGACCCGGATGGGATGCTCCTCAAAGTAGTGCTTCAGTTTCTTGGCGGCCATGTACACGCCATATGCCACTTTTTGATAATGTGGGTAGTTCTGCTTTGAGGTTGACAACACTTCGCTCAAATAATACACCGGCCTTTGCACCGACTTACCTTCCTCATCGCGCTCCACCACTATCACTGCACTTACAACTCGGTTGGTTGCGGCTATATAGAGTAACATTGGCTCCTTTGATAGTGGTGAGGCTAGCACTGGTGCCGTGGCTAACATTTTCTTTAGGTGCGCAAAGGCTTCATTGGCCTGCGGTGTCCAAATGAACTTATCCGACTTTTTCATGAGTTGGTAAAGAGGCAAAGCCTTTTCTCCCAACCGACATACAAACCGACTTAACAAGGCCAGGCAACCTGTGAACTTTTGGACATCGTTAAGACACTTCGGCAGTTCCATTCACTCGATGGCCCGGATTTTAGTAGGATTAACCTCGATACATCGGCTGGAGACAAGAAAACCAAGCAATTTTCCAGCCGGGACACCGAAGGTGCATTTTTCCGGGTTAAGTTTCATCCGGAACCTTCTTAGGTTCGCAAACGTTTGCCTGATATCGTCAAGGAGCCTTTTGCTTTCCTTGGTCTTGATAACCACATCATCCACGTACACCTGTACATTTTGACCTATTTGGTCGTGCAAGCATTTTTGCATACATCTCTGGTATGTTGCCCCTGCATTACGTAAACCAAACGGCATGGTGCGATAGCAATAAGCCCCATACAGGGTAATAAACGCAGTCTTTATTTGATCATCTGGATTCAGAGGTATCTGGTGGAAACTAGAATAAGCATCAATGAATGACAACAGTTCGCATCCAGGAGTTGAGTCTATGACCTGATCTATTGTTGGCAGCAGAAATGGGTCTTTTGGACACGCCTTGTTCAGGTTCGTGTAATCGATACACATACGCCAAACCACTGCCACGTTCGGGTCATCCTTCTTCTTTTCCACCAGCACCGGATTAGACAGCCAATCCGGGTAAAGAACTTCCATGATAAATCCTGCAGCTAGCAACCGAGCTATCTCGTCCCCAATGACTTTCCTCCTATCTTCGGCGAAGCGGCGGAGAGGTTGCTTCACCGGCTTGGCTCCGGGTCTCACATTCAAAGAGTGCTCGGCCAACTCCCTCGGAACACCTTGCAAGTCCTGTGTGGACCAAGCAAAAATGTCCCGATTCTCACGGAGGAAGCTGACGAGCTCTCTTTCCTATTTATCACTTAGCCCGGCACCAATTGTTACGGTGCGCTCTGGGCACATGTCATCAACGGGAACCTTCTTGGTATCTTTCGTGGCCTGGAAAGAGACAGTTCCATGCGGGTTACTCAGCGCCGGCATATACTGCTGCGCGGACTAAGCCAATGCCGCCACCTCTTGAATTTTTCTCTTTTCCTGCGCGACCACAAGTGACTCGGCCAAGTTTGATCCGGCCTACGCACACTCCATGGAACGTCGGAAGTCCCCAGCAATGGTAATCACTCCGTGTGGTCCGGGCAATTTCATTTTCAAGTAGCTGATATGAAAACTTTCCATGAACTTGTTCAGCGCTAGCCTTCTGAGCAACGCATGATACGCGCTTTCTAAGTTCACCACTTCGAACTCCAGATTTTCGGCTCGGCAATTATCCCTCGTGCCGAACAAGACGTCGACCCGGACCTTGCCTATGGGCTCGCAAGAAATGCCGGGCACAATGCCATGGAAAGTTGTCCTCGTGGCCTGGAGCATGTTCTCCGAGATACCCAACTTGCGCATTGTGTCCGTATACATGATATTTATGCTACTGCCATTGTCGATCAGTACCTTGGAGAACCTTACATTAATGCTAGGTCCAATGAACGTAGGATCCAGCACCGACGCATATGAACCAGGGCTCGGGATGAGCTTGGGATGATCCCTAATGCTCCAGGTGATTTCCTGATCGGACCAAGGCATGTACCTCATCACTACAGGCATTACTGCATTCACCTCCATATGCCTACGCTGCTAGCTTTTTCTATCAGTTTCCTCCGTGGTGAATACACAGTAGCTCTGTGATGCTCCCTGTACTCGTTTCTCCCCTCATTTCCTGGGTGCCTCTGATCCGGCTGATGCTGATTTTCTACCTGATGCACTGCATCCCTTCATTCATTGTTATCATACCTCGGCGGAGGGGGAGGCAACATTAGCTGTTGCATATTCGCTCCGGAGGGCAATTGCTGCCGGGGTAACTCCTGTCGAGGCTGATCATTCCGGGGTGCCTGAGCATTCCCCGAACCACCTTGCTCGATCTTGCGCATCCACTCGCATTGCCTCGTCGTATGACCCGCTAGGTTGTTCGGATTTGGCGTGTGAAACTTACACGGCTGGTCCAACATCGACTCGTAAGTATACCTCGGACGGTCTTTCCTTTCTTGCCACTGCTTCTTTTGTTCCGGTGTCCAAGTTTTCTTCCCATCGTTCCTTGGAGTCCATTGACCTCCAGTTTTCAGGCGCTGGCTACACCCTGCTCCGGGTTGATCTTGATTCACAGCTGCAACTTGGTGCGAACCGTACCTGTGGTCCGGTCTATCATCTCTCCTTTTTCCTCTATAATCATTCCTCCGGGATGATCCGGATCCATCCCTTTGATAGTACTCATCACTTGACTCATTTGAGGCGAGCCTTGGTTGGGTCGGGTCACCCAACGCATACGAATCTGCAATCCGGATCATTTCTGCCAATGTAGCTGGCATTTTCCGTTGCAACTTCATCCACAGCTCGCTTCCATATCTGCACCCCTGTGCAAACCATGCTATGGCCTGTGATTCTATCACACCCTCACATGAGTTTCTCACGGTACACCACCGGGTCAAGAACTCCCGGTCTGTCTCATTGGGTCTTTGCTTGCACATAGCTAGGGTCTATGGCCTATTTGGCCTTTGGTACGTACTCGAAAAATTGTTGATGAACATCTCCTCGAAATCTATCCAGCAGTTGATGCTTCCTGGTGGCAAATTGTTCAACCACACCCTTGCCAGGCCTTCCAACATCTGGGGTACATATCGTACAGCCCATCTCAGGTTGCCTGTGGCAATTTTCACAGCCGTAGCATAGTTTATCAGCTAATCCTCTGGCTTGGTACTACCGTCATAGGTCTTGGTGCCCCTGGGTAGCTGAAAGTTCGGTACTGGTGGCTCTTTCATGACCCGGGGTCCAAAACATGCTGGACCCGGTGGACCTTGAAATTCAATCTGTTCCGACCTATACAGTCGATCCAGTTTCAACCTTGCATCGTCCGGCATCAAATCCCTACTTCCCAATCTCGATCCTATCACATGATAGTCCGGTCTCGGGTATCCCGCATTTGCCATCTCAGAATCCCCGTCGTTATACCCGTTTTGCTCTTGCGGCGCACCTTTCTGTTGCACACCTCGGCCAGCACTGTGCTCTTGCCTTGGCATGTTCCGCTGCTGCGGTTGTCTTGCTCCAGCTGAGTTTTGATGCCCGGCATTGCCGTTGACAACGTTCCCTTGACTGGCATTGCCTTGGTCGCGGTTACCTCGGCCAGCTTCGCCTCGGCTCACACTCCGTCGATCATCATTTTTCTGCGCTTCTTTTTCTTTCCCTACCCGTGTCGGGTCATATGGGACAATCTGTTTGTTCCGTCTAGCCGAGGTTCCCACCTCCTCTCTCCTTGGACCACCATGAGGGGACGATGCGGCTCCAGCGGATTTCTCCGGGTTACCCACCGCCGAATGGACGATCTTGGAGGCTCCAGCTCTCTCCGGGTTTGCCCTGAGTAGTTCCTCGTTTTGCCTATTTGCAATCCGAACCAGCTCATTGACCCGATCCTGCTGCCTTTGCCGGGCTTCACCCGTCAGTCCCTCTAACTCGGACGCAGCTGCATCCGCTGCTCTGAGGTTCTTGGCCGGGGTACTATACCTGGACAGCCCCACGGACAAACAGTTTTCCGACTCCTCATTTCCGGCATCACCTTCTCTGTTCATCTCGCTCATGAGATTTCTCCCTTTGACTTTTACATTATCGACCTTGTTCGCCTTAGCGTACTCACGCAGCGTCATGTTCAACGACTGCTGGGCCACGGCTATTTTCTTTACGCCCTCTAGTATTTTCTGCCTAGTTTCTTCCAGCTCGGCTTGCGCACGAGCCGGATCTACCGCTGCTACTACAGGGTTTGCCAAGCTATCAATTGCCTCTCTCAACACGTTTTCCGGTCTCTCTAGCGGAGGACCTCTACCTTTCCTTGGTGCTTTGGGCATTGCCTCCGGATCTGGCGCCAGATCTTTGCTCGCAGCCGCACCTGCCGCTGTCATCATTACCTCTGCATGGTCCGGGGAACGAGCGATACACTCCCCGCGAGCCACAGTGAGGGGCGGTTCGCCTGCTTTGACGACGTGGCGCGGCTGAACGCAGGATACGTCCACCGCAACGTAGACCTTGTGCGTGCCGAGCTTGACGAAGATGCCGTTGCGCGGGAGAGGGCGCGTGCTGAAGCAGCCTGTGTTGTCGCTGACGAAGTCCTGCGCTCCAAAGCGCTGAACAAGCCCGGAGACGATGCGCTCGCCGGTGGCGATGAAGTTTCCCGTCCGGATTTTGACCCCTGCTAGCTCCTTATGCCCCACGGTGGGCGCCAACTGTCGTGGTGGTGTCACGGCAGATGCCATGTATAGGCTAAAGGTGGGGACTAATACTCGCTAGGGGAATCCAGGGAGGGATAGTGAAGTGATTCTCCACACAAGAGCTTGTATTGATTTACTTCCAAGGTTACAAGTGCTCCTAGAGCTGTATTGATGAGAGGAGGAAGAAGGAGCTCTCTTACTCTCACCCACAGATCTCACCTGAAACCCTAGCCCAAAACTGAATCGTAGAGAGACCAACCCCTTCTACAGAAGCCCTAGCCCCCCTTTTATAGGGGAGGCTCGGTTTCTGCCTAGGGCATACGTGGAGGCATATTCCTAAGAATATGCCTCCTCCCAAAGTGGTAAGCCGACCGGGGTGCTTTTCCCCCCGCGTCACTCAAGCTTTAGCTACGTTTTCCTCTGACGGCGCCCTCGTCAGCCGACACGGGCGTCGTCACGCTTGTCGGCCATGCCCCGGTGGTCCTGTCCTTGCTCGCTTCGCTCAGGCAGTGCGTACCGGGGCTCCTTTTGACCAGCGAGATTCCTTCCTTCTCCTAGAAGCTTGCTGTGACCCGGATGATGGTTCATCCGGCCACACCCGTTCCTGCATACAGGTAAAACATGCACTTCCGACTTACTGCTTAAGTCGGATGAGACCTAGTTAGGCGAACGCCCCCAGATCCGGATTACCCTGTGATTCGGCCTGCCTTGAGGTGACCCGGCCAGCATCTGCTTTGGCCTTGCCGAACCTCGGCTAACTCGGCCTTTATACCCCCAACATGTCTGTTCTCATGAACCACATCTAGAGTCATTGCATGTATGTTCTTCTCACAAACCACATAAGGATCCACCAGTGTCATTGGATGTGTGTTCTTTTCATGAACCACACACAGTGTCATTGGACGTTTGTTCTTTTCATAAACCACATAAGGATCGACCAGTGTCATTGGATGTGTGTTCTTTTCATGAACCACACCCAGTGTCATTGCATGTGTGTTCTTCTGACAAACCACATAAGGATACACAAGTGTCATTGCACGTGTGTTCTTCTCATGAACCACAGTTAGCGTCATTACATGTCTGTTCTTCTCACAAACCACATAAGGATCCACTAGTGTCATTGGATGTGTGTTCTTTTCATGAACCACACCTAGTGTCATTGGATGTGTGTTCTTCTCACAAACCACACATGGATCCACAATTGTCATTGCATGTCTGTTCTTTGCATGAACCACACATGGATCCACCCAGTGTGATTGCATGTTAGTTCTTCTCACAAACCACATAAGGATCCACCAGTGTCATTGCATGTCTGTTCTTTTCATGAACCACATCTAGTGTCATTACATGCATGTTCCTCTAAAGAAACCATACATGGATCCACCAGTGTCATTGCATGTGGTCATTGCATGTGTGTTCTTCTAAACAAACCGCACATGGATCCACTAGTATCATTGCATGTTTGTTCTTTTCATGAACCACACCTAGTGTCATTGGATGTGTGTTCTGCTCACAAACCACACATGGATCCACCTGTGTCGCTGGATGTGTGTTCTTGTCACAACATACAGCGATTCATTGCATGTGTGTTCCTCTAAACAAATAACACATGGATCCACCAGTGTCATTGCATGTCTATTCTTTTCATGAACCACATCTAGAGTCATTGCATGTGTGTTCTTCTAAACAAACCACACATGGACCCAGCAGTGTGATTGCATGTCTGTTCCTCTTATAAACCACACATGGATCCACCAGTGTCATTGCATGTCTGTTCTTCGCATGAACCAGATCTAGAGTCATTGCATGTACGTTCTTCTCACAAACCACATAAGGATCCACCAGTGTCATTGGGTGTGTGTTCTTTTCACGAACCACACACAGTGTCATTGGATGTCTGTTCTTTTCATGAACCACACCTAGTGTTATTGCATGTGTGTTCTATTCACAAACCACACATGGATCCACTAGTGTCATTGGATGTGTGTTATTTTCACGAACCACAGCTGGACTCATTGCATGTGTGTTCTTCTAAACAAACCACACATGGATCCACCAGTGTCATTGCATGTGTGTTCTTGTCACAAACCACAGCTAGAGTCATTGCATGTGTGTTCTTCTAAACAAACCACACATGGATCCACCAGTGTCATTGCATGTCTGTTCTTTTCATGAACCACACCCAGTGTCATTGGATTTGTGTTCTTCTAAAAAACCACACATTGATCCACCAGTGTCATTGCATGTCTGTTATTCTCATGAACCACAACCAGTGCCATTGCATGTCTGTTCCTCTCATAAACCACACATGGATCCACCTGTGTCATTGCATGTCTGTTCTTCTCATGAACCACATCTAGAGTCATTGCATGTCTATTCTACTCACAAACCACATAAGGATCCACCAGTGTCATTGGATGTGTGTTCTTTTCATGAACCACACGCAGTGTCATTGGATGTATGTTCTTTTCATAAACCAAATAAGGATCGACCAGTGTCATTGGATGTGTGTTTGATACATTGCAAATATATCTATAATTTTTGATGTTCCGTGCTTAGTTTTATCCACTTTCTTGTGTTTTGTCCACACTTTGGATTAATTTTCATATGATTTCATGGACTAACCTATTAACAAGAACCATAGTGCCAGCGGCCTATTTTCTACTGTTTTTGGTTCCAGGAAAGTCAAAAAATGAATATTCTCGGAATTGGATGGGACAAAAGCCAAAAATCCTATTTCACCAGAAAACTCCCGGAGCCAGAATATGAGACGGAGTGGGGATGGGGCCTAGCCACACCACCTGGCCGCACGGGCTGGGCCTGGCCGCGCCAGGGGGTGGTCTGGCCACCCCAGACTCCCCCTCGGTCTCCCTCTTCGCCTATAAGTTGCCTTCTGACCTAAAAACTCAGGGGGGGTTTGACGTTTTTCCAAAAAGAGTTCCGCTCGGCTGCCACCACCAGATTCCACGAAACAGCACCAGAAACTCCGTTCTGGCACCCTGCCGGGACGGGGAATTGGAGGAGATCATCGACATCATCATCACCATCGCTTCTTCATCGACCATCCATGTTTCCCCCATCTATGAGTGAGTAATCCCCCGCTGTAGGCTATGGGTTGGTAGGGATTGGATGAGATCGTTCATGTAATGGCATCAGATTGTTAGGGCATGGTGCCTAGTATCTTCTATTAGTGCTTTATGACTTTGTTGCGACTTGTTATGCTTAATGCTTGTCACTAGGGCCCGAGTGCCATGATATAAGATCTGAACATGTTATTGATTCATTATGATAATATTGTTTATGGTCTTATCTACAAGTTGTATACACACGTTGTTGTCCTGAACCAATGGCCCCGAAGTGACAGAAATCAGGATAACCGGAGGGAATGGCTTTGATGTGAGGATCACATGTGTTCATGGAGTGTTAATGCTTTGCTTCGGTGCTCTATTAAAAGGAGCACCTTAATTGCCAGTAGTTCCCTTGAGTGCTCGCTGCAAACGGGCTGGCAGGACAAAAGATGTTGTGCAAGTTCTCATTGCGAGCACGTATGACTATATATGGAACACCTGCCTATGATTATCTAGTACTTGGATGCTTTAGCTTATTTATCTGCAATTGCCCTATGTTCTGATTGCTATATGAATTGTCTTGTCCATGCAACGCCCGTCCATCCATCCCTATGCATACCGCACTCGAATCCTACTGTTTACTGCTATTGTTACTGCTGTCTTTACTTTACTACTGCTGTTACTTCACTATTCCTACTACAAAACTGTTGCTACTGATAAACTACTGTGAGCAAGATTGTTTCCAGGTGCAGCTGAATTGATAACTCAGTTGTTAAGACTTATAAATATTCTTTGGCTCCCCTTATGTCGAATCAATAAATTGGTTTTCACTTCCCTCGAAAATACTATGATACACCCCCTATACTTGTGGGTAATCACAGTTCTTTTCATGAACCACACCTAGTGTTATTGCATGTGTGCTCTTCTCACAAACCACATAAGGATACACAAGTGTCATTGCATGTGTGTTCTTCTCATGAACCACAACTAGAGTCATTGCATGTCTGTTCTTCTTACAAACAACATAAGGATCCACCAGTGTCATCGGATGTGTGTTCTTTTCATGAACCACACCCAGTGTCATTGGATGTGTGTTCTTCTCACAAACCACACATGGATCCACCAGTGTCATTGCATGTTTGTTCTTTGCGTGAACCACACATGGATCCACCCAGTGTGATTGCATGTCAGTTCTTCTCACAAACCACATAAGGATCCACAAGTGTCATTGCATGTCTGTTCTTTTCATAAACCACACCCAGTGTCATTGCATGTTTGTTCCTCTAAACAAACAACACATGGATCCACTAGCGTCATTGCATGTGGTCATTGCATGTGTGTTCTATTCACAAACCACACATGGATCCACTAGTGTCATTGGATGTGTGTTATTTTCACGAACCACAGCTGGACTCATTGCATGTGTGTTCTTGTCACAAACCATAGCTAGAGTCATTGCATGTGTGTTCTTCTAAACAAACCACACATGGATCCACCAGTGTCATTGCATGTCTGTTCTTTTCATGAACCACATCTAGAGAAATTGCATGTGTGTTCTTCTAAACAAAACACACTTGGATCCACCAGTATCATTGCATGTCTGTTCCTCTCATAAACCACACATGGATCCACAGGTGTCATTGCATGTTTGTTCTTCTCATAAACCACATCTAGAGTCATTCCATGTATGTTCCTCTCACAAACCACATAAGTATCCACCAGTGTCATTGGATGTGTGTTCTTTTCATGAACCACACATAATGTCATTGGATGTCTGTTCTTTTCATAAACCACATAAGGATCCACTAGTGTCATTGGATGTCTGGTCTTTTCATGAACCACACCCAGTGTCATTGCATGTGTGTTCGACTCACAAATGACACATGGATCCACCAGTGTTATTGGATGTGTGTTCTTTTCACAAACCATAGCTAGAGTCACTGCATGTGTGTTCTTCTAAACAAACCTCACATGGATCCACATGTGTTATTGCATGTCTGTTCTTTTCATGAACCACATCTAGAGTCATTGCATGTGCGTTCTTCTAAACAAACCACATATGGATCCACCAGTGTCATTGCATGTATGTTCATTGCATGAACCACACATGGATCTACCAAGTATGATTGCATGTCAGTTCTTCTCACAAACCACATAAGGATCCACCAGTGTCATTGCATGTCTATCCTTTTCATGAACCACACCCAGTGTCATTGCATGTTTGTTCCTCTAAACAAACTACACATGGATCCAACGGTGTCATTGCAAGTGGTTATTGCAAGTGTGTTCTTCTAAACAAACCACACACGGATCCGCCAGTACCATTGCAAGTGTGTTCTTTTCATGAACCACACCCAGTGTCATTGCATGTGTGTTCTTCTCACAAACCACACATGGATCCACTAGTGTCATTGGATGTGTGTTCTTCTCATGAACCACATCCAGAGTCATCGCATGTCTGTTCTTCTCACAAACCACATAAGGATACACCAGTGTCATTGCATGTCTGTTCTTCTCACGAACCACATCTAGAGTCATTGCATGTCTCTTCTTCTCAGAAACCACATAAGGATCCACCAGTGTCATTGGATGTGTGTTCTTCTCATGAACCACAACCAGTGTCATTGCATGTATGTTCCTCTCATAAAACACACATGGATCAACCAGTGTCATTGCATGTATGTTCTTCTCATGAACCACATCTAGAGTCATTGCATGTCTGTTCTTAACACAAACAACATAAGGATCCACCAGTGTCATTACATATGTGTTCTTTTCATGAACCACACACAGTGTCATTGGATGTATGTTCTTTTCATAAACCACATAAGGATCCACCAGTGTGATTGGATGTGTGTTCTTTTCATGAACCACAGCCAGTGTCATTGCATGTGCGTTCTTGTAAACAAACCACACATGGATCCACTAGTGTCATTGGATGTGTGTTCTTTTCATGAACCACACCTAGTGTCATTGGATGTGTGTTCTTCTCACAAACCACACATGGATCCACCTATGTCATTGCATGTCTGTTCTTTGTATGAACCACACATGAATCCACCTAGTGTGATTGCATGTCAGTTCTAATGGTCTAAGGACTAACATTACTTCGTATGATGTTCTAGCAATATAAACATAATGGCTTTGATCATAATGCTATACCTCGGATGAATGTTCATCACATCATTTCACAAATGTTGTGACCTCGTTATTAACAACATCCAATGTCCATGATCAGGAAACTTTGATCATCTTGTTAATCAACGAACTAGTATATAAGAGAGGCATAACTAGGAACCTTTTTGTTTATTAAACACACATGTATTGACGTTTCCTATCAATACAATTATAGCATGCAAAATAAACATCTATCATATACAAGGAATACATAATAACAACTCTATTATTGCCTCTCATGGCATATTTCCTTCAGGATCCACCAGTGTCATTGCATGTCTGTTCTTTGCATGAACCACACATGGATCCACCCAGTGTGATTGCATGTCAGTTCTCCTCACAAACCACATAAGGATCCACCACTGTCATTGCATGTCTATTCTTTTCATGAACCACACCCAGTGTCATTGCATGTCTGTTCCTCTAAACAAACCACACATGGATCCACCAATGTCATTGTATGTGGTCATCGCATGTGTGTTCTTCTAAACAAACCACACATGGATCCACCAGTATCATTGCATGTCTGTTCTTTTCATGAACCACACCTAGTGTCATTGCATGTGTGTTCTTCTCACAAACCACACATGGATCCACCAGTGTCATTGGATGTGTGTTCTTTTCACGAACCACGGCTAGAGTCATTGCATGTGTGTTCTTCTAAACAAACCACACATGGATCCACAAGTGTCATTGCATGTCTGTTCTTCTCATGAACCACAACCAGTGTCATTGCATGTCTGTTCCTCTCATAAACCACACATGGATCCACTAGTGTCATTGCATGTCTGTTCTCATGAACCACATCTAGAGTCATTGCATGTCTGTTCTTCTCACAAACCACATAAGGATCCACCAGTGTCATTGGATGTGTGTTCTTTTCATGAACTACACACAGTATCATTGGATGTCTGTTCTTTTCATAAACAACACAAGGATAGACCAGTGTCATTGGATGTGTGTTCTTTTCATGAACCACACCAAGTGTCATTGCATGTGTGTTCTTCTAACAAACCACATAAGGATACACCAGTGTCATTGCATGTGTGTTCTTCTCATGAACCACAGTTAGCGTCATTACATGTCTGTTCTTCTCGCAAACCACATAAGGATCCACTAGTGTCATTGGATGTGTGTTCTTTTCATGAACCACACCTAGTGTCATTGGATGTGTGTTCTTCTCACAAACCACACATGGATCCACCATTGTCATTGCATGTCTGTTCTTTGCATGAACCACACATGGATCCACCCAGTGTGATTGCATGTCAGTTCTTCTCACAAACCACATAAGGATCCACCAGTGTCATTGCATGTCTGTTCTTTTCATGAACCACATCTAGTGTCATTACATGCCTGTTCCTCTAAACAAACCATAGATGGATCCACCAGTGTCATTGCATGTGCGTTCTTCTAAACAAACCGCACATGGATCCACTAGTATCATTGCATGTTTGTTCTTTTCATGAACCACACCTAGTGTCATTGGATGTGTGTTCTTCACACAAACCACACATGGATCCACAAGTGTCATTGGATGTGTGTTCTTGTCACAAACCACAGCGAGTCATTGCATGTGTGTTCTTCTAAACAAATCACACATGGATCCACCGGTGTCATTGCATGTCTGTTCTTTTCATGAACCACATCTAGAGTCATAGCATGTATGTTCTTCTCACAAACCACATAAGGATCCACCAGTGTCATTGGATGTGTGTTCTTTTCATGAACCACACAGTGTCATTGGATGTCTATTCTTTTCATAAATGTAACTACCTCGGTGAATTACGCTCTTAGTTAATGCCTGGATGAACGAAAGTGGTTAAAATAGTACGGTGGGGCCCAGGGCCACTCACGGTAGACCTTTTGGCCGTCCCAACAACTTTGAGACAACAGGACAAGAACGAGCGGCGTAATCGGCAGGCGAAGGGATCAACTACATACACAAGTGAGTATGTATGCAAGCCACATACAACAGTCCTCAGAGCCATTCCATCTAAAAGAAATAGAAATATTGCAACGCCATACGGCAAGATCCAAATGTCCTAGATAGATATAATAATTTAGGATATCTCCTCATACATCACACATCATAGTATCAGGCGAAAGCAGAAAACAAGATCCGAGTACGGATAAGAAGCAAATTGGCATAAGATGCCCCATAAATAAACACATCCCGCCCACAGATCACACGGATCCCCGTTCCGGGAATCTCTACACCGAATGATCGTTGCCAACATCATCTGTCTCTTCCACCCAGTATCCATCTTGCGGGTACACCTGTTCATCTGAATCAAACAATTTATCGTGTGAGACCCTAAGGGTACTCAGCAAGTCTTAATGCCGCTAAAGGGGACACAACCTGGGGTGACGCAATTGCAGCAAAAGATAATTCCTAACAATTCTATAGTGACTCGCTAACCTTCCGCCTAACCAATGATAGACGGAAGTCTGTGAATTAAGAACAACAGTTATAACAGTATAATTAACAGATCAATCCTCCTCCTCGCTTACCAACGAGGAAGCAGACGAACAACCCCCATCCTCCGTTGGTAGTTTTATTAACCATTCCATGAGTATTGCACTATTTACTAGTCAAGTACTTAGTCAATTTAACAGCGGTACTTTAGTTATACTTGTCTATGATCAAGAAACTGTGCTCCAAGTCGTCCATAACCGCGGACATGGCTTTCAGAAAGATTTACCCTGCAGGGGTGCACGAATAGCAACACACACTCGATCAACCTCGGAAAAACCAAATGAAAACCCAACGAGGCGTTCACGACAAAGCAATCACAGGATTCAGAAATATTTCACGGGGCCACCCCATTAAGCTACCCGCAACGAAGTTGGCCGGCTCCGAGACGGACCCAAGGTTTGTGTGGACGGCGGTAAATGACTGGGAACCCGAAAATGTGACTGGAAAACGTGTCACGATCCAAAACAGTCCAGGTGCTCCTCGCACAATCTTAAATAAAGCAGTAACATGGCATAACTACAGGATAGTAATAAAGCCCCAAACTAATTGTGGCCCCAAGAAATAAGAATGAATCAAGCTCTCGCTCAGGGGGTCCATAAGGCCTCTAGGATGTGGATAGTGCGAATAAACAAGGAACAGGAATCAAGTACTCGGGGTCCTACGGGACACAAGTGAGCAGAAAAAAAAACCAAATAGCAGATATTGCTCACCGGTGCCTCTTTCATTAGTTATCGCATTACTACTCAGGTTATGTTGTTTAGGTACCTCGTTATTCATCAGACACTCACATACCCTACACATGCTTTTCTACGACTCGCATGGCTCAAACAACTCCTGTAGTAATGGCTCATGGGATGGAGGAACAAGCTTTGGTGGGGTTTAAAAGTAAAGGCTATGCAGTACTTGGGATTCAATTTAATGCAATCGCGACTCAATGATGCAAGAATAAGATAGAGGAAATAGGTAATGTATGTATGCAAGAATGTGGTAGTGCTTGCCTGGCAGCTCAGTTGAAGCGAGAGATGGATCTGGGTAATACTCCTGTGATTCCTGGTAATTCTCCTGCTGGGCGTCTATTCGAAGAAGAACCAAACAAACAAGGGCCAACATAAATAAAGTGCGCAAGCATATGAATTGAAATGCAACAAGCAAACAAGCATGCCATAATGAATGATGCACAATTTACATGGCATTGAAGTAGCATGGCAAAGGTGAGATGTGGATACAAGAAATAAAGCATTTTATTATTTATTTAACCAAGTTTTATTGTCATAAACAGTTCAGACTTTTAATAACAACATGATGCATGCTTCAATTCAGAACAAGGACTGCCTAAATAGAACGGGCTCGTCGCACTGATCGATTTAGACATATTATTTGCCCAATTTGGAGTTATAGAACAAAAGTTATTAATTTAATAAGGAAAAGGGCATTTTATTGTAATTTGAATCATCTCGAAATTTTAAAGTGTTCAAATATTATTTTGAATGGAATATTTGACTTCCTCACATTTTTCTGATTCTAAAATATATATTATATGTGTTATTTGGATTTGTATTTTAAAAATTATTTAAATCTGAATTGAATTTGAATTTAAATCAATTTGGAAAAGATTTAATTAAAAACAGACGCAGGAAAAACTTTTGTTACTCAGGCGAAATCAGCCCCAGTCACTGACAGGTGGGCCTGGCACTGACTGCGCCACGCGCGCGGGAAAACCTTTTGTTACCGGGCGCGGGCTAGCCCACTGAGGCTGACAGGCGGGGCCAACGGCTGGAGGCCCACGTGCCAGTGGGGATGCCCCCAGAGGCTGACTGGTGGGGCGTCAGCTGGACCGCGGGTTACGTCTGAGAAAAACGGAGGGGTTTTCTGCAAGATGGTCAGGGCGGCTGGCAGGTAGGGCCGCTAGGAGCGCGGGTTGCAGAAGTCAAAAAGGTGGGGGGCTTATTGTAAGATGACCATGGCTCGGGTACTGTTTCTCTTCCCCATCGTCTGGCGAGGAAAATCGGCCCGCGGCGCGAGCGGGGATTCGATCCCGGGTCGCGGGAGTGCGCGCGAAGGGGCTAACCGGTGCGGCTGGCTCGGGTAGTTGTCAGGAGGGTGGCGGGGGCCTAGTTAGGGTTTCTGCGCGGCGCGGGGAGGCGACAGACACCGGCGAGCGGCGTGCACTGAGAGCGCTCGGCAAAAGTAACGGCGGGGCTAGGGTGGTACGGCGAGGCGGAGCATGTCGGGGCAGACGAGGGACTCACCGCGGGCTCAGCGGTAGTGTTGGATCGGGCGGGGATGCTCTGGAACGGCGAGGACGCTGGCGCTCTGGCGGCCAGGGTTTGGCGTCGGGCGGCGAGGTACTAGCGGTGCTGGGGCTCCCTCCTTCACGCTGACGGCCACGGGGCGACACAGAGGGACGTCCTCAATCCTTCCCACCACTCCCACGACAAGCAAGCAGGCTGGAACGTCGGGGGCGAGGTGGTGCTGGCGGCGACCGGAGTCGGGTGTGGTGGCGGGAGAGGAAGAAGGAGAAGAAGGGGCGGCTCGGGCAGATCTGGGGGAGGCTAGAGAGGCGTGGGGAGGAAGGAAAAGTGAGAGGGAGAGAGGAGGAAGGCAGGCGGGGCACGGCAGAGATAAGGTGGACTCGGTGCCACCTTTTCCTCCTCCTCTTTTCAGAGCACATGGGCGAGCTGGGCTGGGGCTCGTCCTGGGGCTGCAGGTGGACCAGGGCCGGGAGAGAGGGACAGGCAGGGAGGCTCGGCTGGAGGGGGGCCCTCGGGTCAGGAAGAGAGAAGAGAGGGAGGAAGGCTAGGCTAGGGTTAGATGGGCATGGCTCGGGTTAGGGTTTTGTCTAGGTTGGGGTAAGTAGCTGGGTGTTGCTCAGCAGGTTAGAGAGAGAGGGAGAGTAAGTGAGAGAGATGGGAGAAGGATAGGGTTTAGTAGAATTGGGGTTAGGAGAATTAGACAGAGAGAGAAATAGCTAGGTTAGGTGGTTTTAGGTGTTTAGATTTTAATTTGGTTTATGAGGCCAAACCAAGAGGAAAAATGAAGCTTGATCTTGCATGAGCTAGTGTGGAAGTGAAACAAGAAAGAAGGAGGAAGAAAAGAATTAGGTGGAAAAAGTCACATATGATCATGTTTGAAGAAAATAAATAAAGAAAGGGATGCGGGTGAGACTATGAGGATGTGTAATGGTGGTAGATGGTTTCCCAAGATAGGATCCCTCAAATCCAAAGAAAAACCAATGGAGGAAAAAGGTGGTGGAGAAGCTTGCATGGCCCATGCAAAAATAATAATGCCATGATTTATTTTGTGACAACAATAATAATATTATGGCATTGTTCTCATGCATTTCCAAGAAGTGGAATAGAGCCAAGCAAAGGAAAATTAAGGACTAGATCCACCCTATTGCCCATGAGCTAGAGAAATCCAAAATAAAGACAACAAGCTCATGGTCTAGTAGGATGGTGGAATTATAAAGTGGTGGAAAAGGAAGGTGATGGGTGGTAAATAAAAGATATGCCCCCAACTCAACTTGGGCATTTAAACAATATATCAATAACCAAATACAATATCAAGGGCAAATCCAATTAATAATGCATATGAGAGAAAAACCAAAAGAAGGAGGGTTTTATATGATGCTCAAATGCAAGGTGGCATGATGTCATGAGCATGATATAATTATGATGCAACAATAATATGTATGAAGTAGCCAATAACTTACTAGGACAAGTAGCATTACAATTGTTAGACAATTGGGATGCTACAACTCTCCCCCACTAAACAGGAATCTTGCCCCGAGATTCTAGGAAGAAGAAGAAGACTCAAAGAGGGTAGGATACTTAGCACGGAGCTCATCTTCATGTTCCCAGGTGGCTTCATCAACGGAATGGTGCGACCACTGCACCTTGCAGAACTTGATGGACTTGTTGCGAGTCCTTCTTTCTGCGACTTCAAGAATTTTGGTGGGGTGTTCTTGATAAGAAAGGTCTTCTTGGAGATTGATGAGTTCATGGTCCACGGTCCTGCCGGGATCCTTGAAGCACTTCTTGAGTTGAGAGATGTGAAAAACATCATGGACTTTGAGTTGTTCAGGGAGCTCAAGAGCATAAGCAACTTCTCCTCTTCTTCCACGAATTTTGAAAGGACCGATGTATCTAGGAGCCAGCTTTCCTTTGATACCAAAGCGGTGCGTGCCTCTCATGGGAGTGACACGAAGGTAAACAAGATCACCAGGGACATACTCCATGTCCGTGTGCTTTCTGTCATAATTGCTCTTCTGGCGACTTTGAGCAATCTTCAGGTTTTCAAGAATGATGTGAACTTTCTCCTCCGCTTGAGTTACAATGTCGGGGCCAAACAATATTCTTTCACCTGCGCCCGACCAACCAATCGGAGTTCTGCACTTGCGACCATAGAGAGCCTCAAATGGTTCCATCTTTAGACTTTTCTAGAAGCTGTTGTTGTAAGAGAAATCAGCATAAGGAAGACATTCTTCCCACTTCATGCCGAAAGAGATAACGCAAGCACAGAGCATGTCTTCTAGAATCTGATTGATCCTTTCAACTTGTCCTTGCGACTGAGGGTGGTAAGCTGTGCTGAAGTTTAGTTTTGTTCCCAAAGCATTTTGGAAACTTCCCCAGAACTTGGAAGTGAAGATGCTTCCACGGTCTGAACTGATCTCAAGAGGAACTCCATACAGAGAGACAATTCTGTTGATATAGAGTTCAGCCAACTGAATTGCAGAAATTGTTTCCTTGACTGGAAAGAAGTGAGCTACTTTGGAAAGCCTGTCAATGACAACAAAGATTGCATTGTTGCCTTTCTGCGACCTTGGAAAACCAGTGATGAAGTCTATCTCTACTTTCTCCCATTTCCATTCCGGAGGCTTCAATGGCTGTAGAAGACCGGAAGGTTTCTGATGGATAGCTTTAACTCTGCGACAAACATCGCACTCTGAGACATACTTGGCACAATATCGTTTCAACACAGGCCACCAATATTGTGTTTTCAAGACCATGTACATCTTAGTGCTGCCAGGGTGGATAGAAAGAACAGAATCATGCGCCTCCTTGAGAACTTGCTCTCTTAAACCCGGGTAGTTCGGAACAAACATACGGTGTTCAAAGAAAAGAGTGCCTTGGTAATCTACGTGGAAAGACTCATACTTCGGAAGTTGAATGTTGGAGATGATCTTTTTAGTATAAGGATCCCCAAGCTAAGTGGAACGGACCTTTTCTTCCAAGAGAGGTGTTGCTAGAAGGTTCAGAAGATACCCTTGATCCACAATTTCAAGGTTGAGCTTGTGGAATTCCTCGCACAAGAGAGGTTGTTGTTCTTCCACCATGAGGTTGTTGACATAAGCTTTTCGGCTGAGAGCATCGGACATGACATTTGCTTTGCCCGGAGTGTAGTTGATGGTCAAATCGAAATCATTGATTGTTTCAATCCACCTCCTCTGACGAAGGTTGAGATCAGGCTGTGTGAAGATATACTTCAGACTCTTGTGATCAGAAAAGATCTCACAACGGTTGCCAAGCAAGTAATGCCTCCATACTTTCAAAGCAAAGACAACTGCTGCAAGTTCGAGGTCATGTGTAGGATAGTTGATCTCATGCGTCTTCAACTGACAAGATGCATAAGAAACAACTTGCTTTTCTTGCATAAGGACCGCACCAAATCCTTGCAATGAAGCATCACAGAAAATCTGGAAAGGCTTTGATGTATCTGGAGGAACCAAGACTGGTGTGGAAGTGAGCTTCTCTTTGAGTGTTTTAAAGCTCGCTTGACATGCAGGAGTCCAAAGGTATTTCTTGCCTTTCTTGAGGAGATCGGTAAGAGGCTTCGCAATCTTTGAGAAGTTTTGAACGAAGCAACGACAGTAACTGGCCAAACCAAGGAAACTCCGGACTTCTTTGACATTTATGGGTGGAAGCCAGTCCATAATTGTCTTAATAGTTTCTGGGTTGATGGGGATGCCCTTGGCAGAGATGACGTGACCAAGGTAGGTGACTTGAGGCAGCCAAAACTCACACTTGGAGAACTTTGCATACAGGCGGTTCTCACGAAGCTTGTTTAGGACACACCGAAGGTGTTCTTCATGTTCTTCCTTTGACTTAGAATAGACTAGAATGTCATCCAGATAGACCACAACGAACTTATCAAGATACTCCATGAAAACCGAGTTCATAAGCCTCGAGAAGGTGGCAGGTGCATTGGTGAGACCGAAAGACATGACCGTGTACTCATACAGGCCATAGCGGGTGGTGAAAGCTGTTTTGGGAACATCTTCCTTGCGGATCTTGATTTGGTGATAACCACTTCTCAAATCAAGCTTAGAGAATACCACAGCTCCAGCTAGCTGATCGAAGAGATCATTAATCCGCGGAAGGGGATATTTATTCTTGATGGTTTCAGCATTGAGTGCCCGATAGTCAACACAAAGTCTATCAGTCTTGTCCCTCTTCTTCACAAAGATGGTTGGGCTACCCCAAGGAGAAGTACTGTGTTGAATGAAACCCAACTTCTCTTGTTCATCCAACTGACGCTTGAGTTCAGCCAACTCAGTAGGACCCATTTTATAAGGCCGCTTGGAGATAGGAGTTGTACCAGGTTGAAGTTCAATGACAAACTCAACCTCACGATTCGGAGGCATACCTGGCAACTCTTCAGGAAAGACATCTGGGAACTCACAGACTACAGGAACACTCTGAATACCTTCCATAGCATCATCATTCAGAGCCGCCAAAGAATAAAGCTGAATTGCAGGAGTCAGACTTGGAGAATAGACTATATGGCCTTCAGGAATTTTCAGAGAAACCGAACGTTCAGCACAATCAATCACAGCTGCATTTGCTGTCAACCAATCCATGCCCAAGATAACATCAATATCAGGATTGCCTAGAACAATTAAGGAAGCCTGAAACGAAGAGCCACCAATCTCAATTTGATTGCCATGGCTGATATGAGCAGCCCTCATGTTTGACCCAGGAGATTGTACCACAAGACGATGCAAGAAAGGAACCATAGCCAGATCATGCTCATGCGCAAACTTGTGAGAAACAAAAGAATGTGAAGCACCAGAATCAAACAAAACTCGTGCAGGGACTGAGTTAACAGGAAGCATACCCATCACAACTCTAGGTGCATGCTCAGCTTGAGTGGTGTTGACACAGTTGGCACGAGCAACCGTAGACCCAGGCTTGGTGTTGATGTTGAGAGCCCGAGGTGGAGGTGCACGAACCATAGAAGAGCTTGCCGCATGTCTTGGAGGTGGTGGTGGAAGAGCTTTGTTGTTCATTGGACAATTCCAGTGCTGATGCCCAGTGTTTCCACAAGTAAAGCAAGCACCAGGTGGACGTGGAACAACGTAGCTAGGGACTCCGCTAGGTGCTCCAGGGTAGTTGTGGTTGTAGCCCCTGGGAGCCGCAGTGAAGGAGTTTGGTGGCCTTGCCGCGTAGCTTGACGGTCTAGGTGGAGCCGGGAGCGACGGTGGGGTGTTAGGAACCCAGACACGACGCTTAGAAGGAGCTATCATAGCAGAAGAGCTTGCTGTATCACGGCTGTGTTTCTTTGACTCCTCAAACACTTGCCTACTTGCTTCTTCCTGCAGAGCTGTGTGTTGAAGTTCCAGAAAAGATGCCGGCCTTGCATGAGTGATTGCATATTTGATGGAAGCATTGAGGCCTTGCCGAAACCTCTTTTGCTTCTTCTTGTCATCAGAGATCTCATCGCCACTGTAAAGAGAAAGGTTCATGAAGTTTCTGATGTAGGTGTTGACATTGTCAGTGCCCTGCTTGAGGTTGAGAAACACTTCCTTCATCCTTTCCATGACAATTTCTGACAGATATTGCTCTTTGAAAGCAGCAGTGAACCGCTCCCAAGTAGGCTGAAAACCAGAAAGATCTGCCTTGAGATAATTTTCCCACCAGAGAGCTGCATCTCCCTTTAGAAGGTAAGTAGCACACTTGACCCATTCTTGCTCGGGAACATCCGCAGTCATCAGCAACCTTGACACTTCACGCAGCCAATCATCCGCATCAAGTGGCTGATCAGACACTTCAAATTGGCGTGGGTTGAACTTGAGAAAACTCTTGATGTCTCCTCGCTTGGGAGGTGGAGGTAGCGGGACAAACTCATTCCTCCTCACGCTTTCCTCGAAGCGCTGCTGGTTCTGCTGCATAGTGCCCAAAGCATTTGCAATACTTGCCAAAGCGGCCCCAAGTTCAGGTGGTATATCCTCCTCAGAACGGCGTGGTGGTGCCATCCTATGATTGATATAAAACACAAGTCACTACTATAATGGAGAATGATAATAATCCAAAATAGTACCAAATTGGAATTAACCAAGATTAAAGGATGCAATTCACTGAGATGATATTAAAATATCAACAAAGTTCAAGGCAACTAGAAGATATTAAGCATAACACACACGACTAAACAAGGAGTGTGGTACACAATTAACAAAGAAAAAAATTTCCGCAAATTCTGGCATTAAAATACCACTATATGCGCAAAACCACTTAACGAATCAAGAATAGTAACTCTACTAGTTCAATATACAAAAGCAAATGATAAAAGTAGTGGTATGGTCACGACTCCATCCCACACTCAAATCATTACTCCATACATGAATCAGTAAAACACATATCCCAACAACTTCTTCTTAAGATGAACCTAGAGATTGGTAACTACGAAAAAGAACACCCCAACAAGATAACATCGGATAACAAAGAGTAAGATAGATCGCATCAGTGTACAACGAATCAGAATAGATCGCGTCGGTTTACAAAGGACTGTCGGTAGGGAATGTACCAACAGTTGATAACCAAAAGGCAGATAGTGATAACATTTGGATGCAACAGATAGACAAGGAATTCACACACACACACACAAACACAAACACAACCTATGGTACTACGGAACCCAGAACACGTGAATCCTAGTTTGAATTTTAGAAGAGGATTGAAAACGTTACACTTCCTTACCAGAAAAGGGTGGGTGGGTGGGTAAGAAGAAAAATGGAAGCAGTCCTACTCTCACGTTTGTTTTTCCCTAGTATACATAACTACCAAAATATTTGCTAGACCGACAACGATCATTTTGGCTGAGACCCTGAAGGGCGGGATGGCTCTGATACCAATTGTAACTACCTCGGTGAATTATGCTCTTAGTTAATGCCTGGATGAACGAAAGTGGTTAAAATAGTACGGTGGGGCCCAGGGCCACTCACGGTAGACCTTTCGGCCGTCCCAACCACTTTCAGACAACGGGACAAGAACGAGCGGCGTAATCGGCAGGCGAAGGGATCAACTACATACACAAGTGAGTATGTATGCAAGCCACATACAAAAGTCCTCAGAGCCATTCCATCTAAAAGAAATAGAAATATTGCAACGCCATACTGCAAGATCCAAATGTCCTAGATAGATATAATAATTTAGGATATCTCCTCATACATCACACATCAGAGTATCAGGCGGAAGCGGAAAACAAGATCCGAGTACGGATAAGAAGCAAATTGGCATAAGATGCCCCATAAATAAACACATCCCGCCCATAGATCACACGGATCCCCGTTCTCGGAATCTCTACACCGAATGATCGTTGCCAACATCATCTGTCTCTTCCACCCAGTATCCATCTTGCGGGTACACCTGTTCATCTGAATCAAACAATTTATCGTGTGAGACCCTAGGGGTACTCAGCAAGTCTTAAGCCGCTAAAGGGGGCACAACCTGGGGTGACGCAATTGCAGCAAAAGATAATTCCTAACAATTCTATAGTGACTCGCTAACCTTCCGCCTAACCAATGATAGACACAAGTCCGTGAATTAAGAACAATAGCTATAACAGTATAATTAACAGATCCATCCTCCTCCTCGCTTACCAACGAGGAAGCGGACGAACAACCCCCATCATCCGTTGGCAGTTTTATTAACCATTCCATGAGTATTGCACTATTTACTAGTCAAGTACTTAGTCAATTTAACAGCGGTACTTTAGTTATACTTGTCTACGATCGAGAAACTGTGCTCCAAGTCGTCCATAACCGCGGACACGGCTTTCAGAAAGATTTACCCTGCAGGGGTGCACGAATAGCAACACACACTCGATCAACCTCGGAAAAAACCAAATCAAAACAAAACGAGGCGTTCACGACAAAGAAATCACAGGATTCAGAAATATTTCAGGGGGCCACCCCATTAAGCTACCCGCAATGAAGTTGGCCGGCTCCGAGACGGACCCAAGGTTTGTGTGGACGGCGGTAAACGACTGGGAACCCGAAAATGTGACTGGGCTTGTGGATATAGCGAAAACGTCTCACGATCCAAAACAGTTCAGGTGCTCCTCGCACAATCTTAAATAAAGCAGTAAGATGGCATAAGTACAGGATAGTAATAAAGCCCCAAACTAATTGTGGCCCCAAGAAATAAGAATGAATCAAGCTCTGGCTCAGGGGGGTCCATAAGGCTTCCAGGATGTGGATAGTGCGAATAAACAAGGAACAGGAATCAAGTACTCGGGGTCCTACGGGACACAAGTGAGCAGAAAAAAAAACCAAATAGCAGATATTGCTCACCGGTGCCTCTTTCATTAGTTATCCCATTACTACTCAGGTTATGTTGTTTAGGTACCTCGTTATTCATCAGACACTCACATACCCTACACGTGCTTTTCTACGACTCGCATGGCTCAAACAACTCCTGTAGTAATGGCTCATGGGATGGAGGAACAAGCTTCGGTGGGGTTTAAAACTAAAGGCTATGCAGTACTTGGGATTCAATTTAATGCAATCGCGACTCAATGATGCAAGAATAAGATAGAGGCAATAGGTACTGTATGTATGCAAGCATGTGGTAGTGCTTGCCTGGCAGCTCAGTTGAAGCGAGAGATGGATCTGGGTAATACTCCTGTGATTCCTGGTAATTCTCCTGCTGGGCGTCTATTCGAAGAAGAACCAAACAAACAAGGGCCAACATAAATAAAGTGCGCAAGCATATGAATTGAAATGCAACGAGCAAACAAGCATGCCATGATGAATAATGCACAATTTACATGGCATTAAAGTATCATGGCAAAGGTGAGATGTGGATACAAGAAATAAAGCATTTTATTATTTATTTAACCAAGTTTTATTGTCATAAACAGTTCAGACTTTTAATAACAACATGATGCATTCTTCAATTCAGAACAAGGACTGCCTAAATAGAACGGGCTCGTCGCGCTGATCGATTTAAACATATTATTTGCCCAATTTGGAGTTATAGAACAAAAGTTATTAATTTAGTAAGGAAAAGGGCATTTTATTGTAATTTTAATCATCTCGAAATTTTAAAGTGTTCAAACATTATTTTGAATGGCATATTTGAATTCCTCACATTTTTCTGATTCCAAAACATATATTATATGTGTTATTTGGATTTGTATTTTAAAAATTATTTAAATCTGAATTGAATTTGAATTTAAATCAATTTGGAAAAGATTTAATTAAAAACAGACGCAGGAAAAACTTTTGTTACTCAGGCGAAATCAGCCCCAGTCACTGACGGGTGGGCCTGGCGCTGACTGGGCCACGCGTGCGGGAAAACCTTTTGTTACCGGGCGCGGGCTAGCCCACTGAGGCTGACAGGCGGGGCCAACGGCTGGAGGCCCACGTGCCAGTGGGGATGCCCCCAGAGGCTGACTGGTGGGGCGTCAGCTGGACCGCGGGTTACGTCTGAGAAAAACGGAGGGGTTTTCTGCAAGATGGTCAGGGCGGCTGGCAGGTAGGGCCGCTAGGAGCGCGGGTTGCAGAAGTCAAAAAGGTGGGGGGCTTGTTGTAAGATGACCACGGCCCGGGTACTGTTTCTCTTCCCCATCGTCTGGCGAGGAAAATCGGCACGCGGCGCGAGCGGGGATTCGATCCCGGGTCGCGGGAGTGCGCGCGGAGGGGCTAACCGGTGCGGCTGGCTCGGGTAGTTGTCAGGAGGGTGGCGGGGGCCTAGTTAGGGTTTCTGCGCGGTGCGGGGAGGCGACAGACACCGGCGAGTGGCGCGCACTGAGAGCTCTCGGCAAAAGTAACGGCGGGGCTAGGGCGGTACGGCGAGGCGGAGCATGTCAGGGAAGACGAGGGACTCACCGCGGGCTCGGCGGTGGTGTTGGATCGGGCGGGGATGCTCTGGAACGGCGAGGACGCTGGCGCTCTGGCGGCTAGGGTTTGGCGTCGGGTGGCAAGGTACTGGCGGTGCTGGGGCTCCCTCCTTCGCGCTGACGGCCACGGGGCGACGCAGAGGGACGTCCTCGATCCTTCCCGCCACTCCCACGACAAGCAAGCCGGCTGGAACGTCGGGGGCGAGGTGGTGCTGGCGGCGACCGGCGTCAGGTGTGGTGGCGGGAGAGGAAGAAGGGGAGGCTCGGGCAGATCTGGGGGAGGCCAGAGAGGCGTGGGGAGGAAGGAAAAGTGAGGGAGAGAGGAGGAAGGAAGGCGGGGCACGGCAGAGATAAGGTGGACTCAGTGCCACCTTTTCCTCCTCCTCTTTTCAGAGCACATGGGCGAGCTGGGCTGGGGCTCGTCCTGGGGCTGCAGGTGGACCAGGGCCGGGAGAGAGGGACAGGCAGGGAGGCTCAGCTGGAGGGGGGCCCTCGGGTCAGGAAGAGAGAAGAGAGGGAGGAAGGCTAGGCTAGGGTTAGATGGGCATGGCTCGGGTTAGGGTTTTGTCTAGGTTTGGGTAAGTAGCTGGGTGTTGCTCAGCAGGTTAGAGAGAGAGGGAGAGTAAGTGAGAGAGATGGGAGAAGGATAGGGTTTAGTAGAATTGGGGTTAGGAGAATGAGACAGAGAGAGAAATAGCTAGGTTAGGTGGTTTTAGGTGTTTAGATTTTAATTTTGTTTATGAGGCCAAACCAAGAGGAAAAATGAAGCTTGATCTTGCATGAGCTAGTGTGGAAGTGAAACAAGAAAGAAGGAGGAAGAAAAGAATTAGGTGGAAAAAGTCACATATGATCATGCTTGAAGAAAATAAATAAAGAAAGGGATGCGGGTGAGACTATGAGGATGTGTAATGGTGGTAGATGGTTTCCCAAGATAGGATCCCTCAAATCCAAAGAAAAACCAATGGAGGAAAAAGGTGGTGGAGAAGCTTGCATGGCCCATGCAAAAATAATAATGCCATGATTTATTTTGTGACAACAATAATAATATTATGGCATTGTTCTCATGCATTTCCAAGAAGTGGAATAGAGCCAAGCAAAGGAAAATTAAGGACTAGATCCACCCTATTGCCCATGAGCTAGAGAAATCCAAAATAAAGACAACAAGCTCATGGTCTAGTAGGATGGTGGAATTATAAAGTGGTGGAAAAGGTAGGTGATGGGTGGTAAATAAAAGATATGCCCCCAACTCAACTTGGGCATTTAAACAATATATCAATAACCAAATACAATATCAAGGGCAAATCCAATTAATAATGCATATGAGAGAAAAACCAAAAGAAGGAGGGTTTTATATGATGCCCAAATGCAAGGTGGCATGATGTCATAAGCATGATATAATTATGATGCAACAATAATATGTATGAATTAGCCAATAACTTACTAGGACAAGTAGCATTACAATTGTTAGACAATTGGGATGCTACAACAACCCACATAAGGATCCACCAGTGTCATTGGATGTGTGTTCTTTTCATGAACTACAACCAGTGTCATTGCATGTGCGTTCTTGTAAACAAACCACACATGGATCCACTAGTGTCATTGGATGTGTGATCTTTTCATGAACCACACCTAGTGTCATTGGATGTGTGTTCTCCTCACAAACCACACATGGATCCACCTACGTCATTGCATGTCTGTTCTTTCTATGAACCACACATGAATCCACATAGTGTGATTGCATGTCAGTTCTCATGGTCTAAGGACTAAGATTACTTTGTATGATGTTATAGCAATATAAACATAATGGCTTTGATCATAATGCTATAACTCGGATGAATGTTCATCACATCATTTCACGAATGTTGTGACCTCGTTATTAACAACATCCAATGTCCATGATCAGGAAACTTTGATCATCTTGTTAATCAACGAGCTAGTCTATAAGAGAGGCATAACTAGGAACCTTTTTGTTTATTAAACACACGTGTATTGACGTGTCCTATCAATACAATTATAGCATGCAAAATAAACATCTATCATATACAAGGAATACATAATAACAACTCTATTATTGCCTCTCATGGCATATGTCCTTCAGGATCCACCAGTGTCATTGCATGTCTGTTCTTTGCATGAACCACACATGGATCCACCCAGTGTGATTGCATGTCAGTTCTTCTCACAACCCACATAAGGATCCACCAGTGTCTTTGCATGTCTATTCTTTTCATGAACCACACCCAGTGTCATTGCATGTCTGTTCCTCTAAAAAAACCACACATGGATCCACCAATGTCATTGCATGTGGTCATCGCATGTATGTTCTTCTAAACAAACCACACATGGATCCACCAGTGTCATTGGATGTGTGTTCTTTTCACGAACCACAGCTAGAGTCATTGCATGTGTGTTCTTCTAAACAAACCACACATGGATCCACCAGTGTCATTGCATGTCTATTCTTTTCATGAACCACATCTAGTGTCATGGGATGTGTGTTCTTCTAAACAAACCACACATGGATCCACTAGTGTCATTGCATGTCTGTTCTTCTCATGAACCACAACCAATGTCATTGCATGTCTGTTCCTCTCATAACCACACATGGATCCGCCAGTGTCATTGCATGTCTGTTCTCATGAACCACATCTAGAGTCATTGCATGTCTGTTCTTCTCACAAACCACATAAGGATCCACCAGTGTCATTGGATGTGTGTTCTTTTCATGAACCACACACAGTGTCATGGGATGTCTGCTCTTTTCATAAACCACATAAGGATCGACCAGTGTCATTGGATGTGCGTTCTTTTCATGAACCACACCAAGTGTCATTGCATGTGTGTTCTTCTGATAAACCACATAAGGATACACCAGTGTCATTGCATGTGTGTTCTTCTCATGAACCACAGTTAGCGTCATTACATGTCTGTTCTTCTCACAAACCACATAAGGATCCACTAGTGTCATTGGATGTGTGTTCTTTTCATGAACCTCACCTAGTGTCATTGGATGTGTGTTCTTCTCACAAACCACACATGGATCCACCATTGTCATTGCATGTCTGTTCTTTGCATGAACCACACATGGATCCACCCAGTGTGATTGCATGTCAGTGCTTCTCACAAACCACATAAGGATCCACCAGTGTCATTGCATGTGTGTTCTTTTCATGAACCACATCTAGTGTCATTACATGCATGTTCCTCTAAACAAACCATACATGGATCCACTAGTGTTATTGCATGTGTGTTCTTCTAAACAAACCGCACATGGATCCACTAGTATCATTGCATGTTTGTTCTTTTCATGAACCACACCTAGTGTCATTGGATGTGTGTTCTTCTCACAAACCACACATGGATCCACCAGTGTCATTGGATGTGTGTCTTGTCACAAACCACAGTGAGTCATTGCATGTGTGTTCTTCTAAACAAATCACACATGGATCCACCGATGTCATTGCATGTCTGTTCTTTTCATGAACCACATCTAGAGTCATTGCATGTGTGTTCTTCTAAACAAACCACACATGGATCCACCAGTGTGATTGCATGTCTGTTCCTCTCATAAACCACACATGGATCCACCAGTGTAATTGCATGTCTGTTCTTCTCATGAACCACATCTAGAGTCATTGAATGTATGTTCTTCTCACAAACCACATAAGGATCCACCAGTGTCATTGGATGTGTGTTCTTTTCATGAACCACACATAGTCATTGGATGTCTGTTCTTTTCATAGAACACATAAGGATACATCCGTGTCATTAGATGTCTGTTCTTTTCATGAACCACACCCAGTGTCATTGCATGTGTGTTCTTCTAAACAAACCACACATGGATCCACCAGTGTCATTGCATGATGTTCTTCTCATGAACCATAACTAGTTTTATTGCATGTATGTTCCTCTCATAAACCACACATGGATCCACCAGTGTCATTGCATGTCTGTTCTCATGAACCACATCTAGATTCATTGCATGTCTATTCTTCTCACAAACCACATAAGGATCCACCAGTGTCATTAGATGTGTGTTCTTTTCACGAACCACACAAAGTGTCATTGGATGTCTGCTCTTTTCATAAACCACATAAGGATCGACTAGTGTCATTGGATGTGCGTTCTTTTCATGAACCACACCCAGTGTCATGGCATGTGTGTTCTTCTGACAAACCACATCAGGATACACCAGTGTCATTGCATGTGTGTTCTTCTCATGAACCACAGTTAGCGTCATTACATGTCTGTTCTGCTCACAAACCACATAAGGATCCACTAGTGTCATTGGATGTGTGTTCTTTTCATGAACCACACCTAGTGTCATTGGCTGTGTGTTCTTCTCACAAACCACACATGAATCCACCATTGTCATTGCATGTCTGTTCTTTGCCTGAACCACACATGGATCCACCCAGTGTGATTGCATGTCAGTTCCTCTCGCAAACCACATAAGGATCCACAAGTGTCATTGCATGTCTCTTCTTTTCATGAACCACACCTAGTGTCATTGCATGTCTGTTCCTCTAAACAAACCACACATGGATCCATCAATGTCATTGCATGTGGTCATCGCATGTGTGTTCTTCTAAACAAACCACACATCGATCCACCAGTATCATTGCATGTCTGTTCTTTTCATGAACCACACCTAGTGTCATTGCATGTGTGTTCTTCTCACAAACCACACATGGATCCACCAGTGTCATTGGATGTGTGTTGTTTTCACGAACCACGGCTAGAGTCATTGCATGTGTGTTCTTCTAAACAAACCACACATGGATCCACTAGTGTCATTGCATGTCTGTTCTTCTCATGAACCACAACCAGTGTCATTGCATGTCTGTTCCTCTCATAAACCACACATCGATCCACCAGTGTCACTGCATGTCTGTTCTCATGAACCACATCTAGAGTCATTGCATGTCTGTTCTTCTCACAAACCACATAAGGATCCACCAGTGTCATTGGATGTGTGTTCTTTTCATGAACCACACACAGTGTCATTGGATGTCTGTTCTTCTCATAAACCACATAAGGATCGACCAGTGTCATTGGATGTGTGTTCTTTTCATGAACCACACCCAGTGTCATTGCATGTCTATTCTTCTGACAAACCACATAAGGATACACCAGTGTCATTGCATGTGTGTTCTTCTCATGAACCACAGTTAGCATCATTACATGTCTGTTCTTCTCACAAACCACATAAGGATCCACTAGTGTCATTCGATGTGTGTTCTTTTCATGAACTACACCTAGTGTCATTGGATGTGTGTTCTTCTCACAAACCACACATGGATCCACCATTGTCATTGCATGTCTGTTCTTTGCATGAACCACACATGGATCCACCCAGTGTGATTGCATGTCAGTTCTTCTCACAAACCACATAAGGATCCACCAGTGTCATTGCATGTCTGTTCTTTTCATGAACCACATCTAGTGTCATTACATGCCTGTTCCTCTAAACAAACCATACATGGATCCACCAGTGTCATTGCATGTGGTCACTGCATGTGTGTTCTTCTAAACAAACTGCACATGGATCCACTAGTATCATTGCATGTTTGTTCTTTTCATGAACCACACCTAGTGTCATTGGATGTGTGTTCTTGTCACAAACCACAGCGAGTCATTGCATGTGTGTTCTTCTAAACAAATCACACATGGATCCACCGGTGTCACTGCATGTCTGTTCTTTTCATGAACCACATCTAGAGTCATTGCATGTATGTTCTTCTCACAAACCACATAGGGATCCACCAGTGTCATTAGATGTGTGTTCTTTTCATGAACCACACACAGTGTCATTGGATGTCTGTTCTTTTCATAAACCACATAAGGATCCACCAGTGTCATTGGATGTCTGTTCTTTTCATGAACCACACCAAGTGTTATTGCATGTGTGTTCTATTCACAAACCACACATCGATCCACTAGTGACATTGCACGTGTGTTATTTTCACAAACCACAGCTGGACTCATTTCATGTGTGTTCTTTTAAACAAACCACACATCGATCCACCAGTGTCATTGCATGTGTGTTCTTTTCATGAACCACATCTAGAGTCATTGCATGTGTGTTCTTCTAAACAAACCACACATGGATCCACCAGTGTCATTGCATGTCTGTTCTTTTCATGAACCACACCCAGTGTCATTGGATTTGTGTTCTTCTAAAAAACCACACATTGATCCACCAGTGTCATTGCATGTCTGTTATTCTCATGAACCACAACCAGTGCCATTGCATGTCTGTTCCTCTCATAAACCACACATGGATCCACCTGTGTCATTGCATGTCTGTTCTTCTCATGAACCACATCTAGAGTCATTGCATGTCTATTCTACTCACAAACCACATAAGGATCCACCAGTGTCATTGGATGTGTGTTCTTTTCATGAACCACACGCAGTGTCATTGGATGTATGTTCTTTTCATAAACCAAATAAGGATCGACCAGTGTCATTGGATGTGTGTTTGATACATTGCAAATATATCTATAATTTTTGATGTTCCGTGCTTAGTTTTATCCACTTTCTTGTGTTTTGTCCACACTTTGGATTAATTTTCATATGATTTCATGGACTAACCTATTAACAAGAACCATAGTGCCAGCGGCCTATTTTCTGCTGTTTTTGGTTCCAGGAAAGTCAAAAAATGAATATTCTCGGAATTGGATGGGACAAAAGCCAAAAATCCTATTTCACCAGAAAACTCCCGGAGCCAGAATATGAGACGGAGTGGGGATGGGGCCTAGCCACACCACCTGGCCGCACGGGCTGGGCCTGGCCGCGCCAGGGGGTGGTCTGGCCACCCCAGACTCCCCCTCGGTCTCCCTCTTCGCCTATAAGTTGCCTTCTGACCTAAAAACTCAGGGGGGGTTTGACGTTTTTCCAAAAAGAGTTCCGCTCGGCTGCCACCACCAGATTCCACGAAACAGCACCAGAAACTCCGTTCTGGCACCCTGCCGGGACGGGGAATTGGAGGAGATCATCGACATCATCATCACCATCGCTTCTTCATCGACCATCCATGTTTCCCCCATCTATGAGTGAGTAATCCCCCGCTGTAGGCTATGGGTTGGTAGGGATTGGATGAGATCGTTCATGTAATGGCATCAGATTGTTAGGGCATGGTGCCTAGTATCTTCTATTAGTGCTTTATGACTTTGTTGCGACTTGTTATGCTTAATGCTTGTCACTAGGGCCCGAGTGCCATGATATAAGATCTGAACATGTTATTGATTCATTATGATAGTATTGTTTATGGTCTTATCTACAAGTTGTATACACACGTTGTTGTCCTGAACCAATGGCCCCGAAGTGACAGAAATCAGGATAACCGGAGGGAATGGCTTTGATGTGAGGATCACATGTGTTCATGGAGTGTTAATGCTTTGCTTCGGTGCTCTATTAAAAGGAGCACCTTAATTGCCAGTAGTTCCCTTGAGTGCTCGCTGCAAACGGGCTGGCAGGACAAAAGATGTTGTGCAAGTTCTCATTGCGAGCACGTATGACTATATATGGAACACCTGCCTATGATTATCTAGTACTTGGATGCTTTAGCTTATTTATCTGCAATTGCCCTATGTTCTGATTGCTATATGAATTGTCTTGTCCATGCAACGCCCGTCCATCCATCCCTATGCATACCGCACTCGAATCCTACTGTTTACTGCTATTGTTACTGCTGTCTTTACTTTACTACTGCTGTTACTTCACTATTCCTACTACAAAACTGTTGCTACTGATAAACTGCTGTGAGAAAGATTGTTTCCAGGTGCAGCTGAATTGACAACTCAGTTGTTAAGACTTATAAATATTCTTTGGCTCCCCATATGTCGAATCAATAAATTGGTTTTCACTTCCCTCGAAAATACTGTGATACACCCCCTATACTTGTGGGTCATCAGTGTTCTTTTCATGAGCCACACCTAGTGTCATTGCATGTGTGCTCTTCTCACAAACCACATGAGGATACACAAGTGTCATTGCATGTGTGTTCTTCTCATGAACCACAACTAGAGTCATTGCATGTCTGTTCTTCTTACAAACAACATAAGGATCCACCAGTGTCATTGGATGTGTGTTCTTTTCATGAACCACACCCAGTGTCATTGGATGTGTGTTCTTCTCACAAACCACACATGGATCCACCAGTGTCATTGCATGTCTGTTCTTTGCATGAACCACACATGGATCCACCAAGTGTGATTGCATGTTAGTTCTTCTCACGAACCACATAAGGATCCACCAGTGTCATTGCATGTCTGTTCTTTTCATGAACCACACCCAGTGTTATTGCATGTTTGTTCCTCTAAACAAACAACACATGGATCCACCAGCGTCATTGCATGTGGTCATTGCATGTGTGTTCTTCTAAACAAACCACACATGGATCCACTAGTATCATTGCATGTATGTTCTTTTCATGAATCACACCCAGTGTCATTGCATCTGTGTTCTTCTCACAAACCACACATGGATCCACCAGTGTCATTGGATGTTTGTTCTTTGCATGAATCACACATGGATCCACCTAGTGTGATTGCATGTTAGTTCTTCTCACGAACCACATAAGGATCCACCAGTGTCATTGCATGTCTGTTATTTTCATGAACCACACCCAGTGTCATGGCATGTTTGTTCCTCTAAAAAAACAACACATGGATCCACCAGCATCATTGCATGTGGTCATTGCATGTGTGTTCTTCTAAACAAACCACACATGGATCCACTAGTATCATTGCATGTATGTTCTTTTCATGAACCACACCCAGTGTCGTTGCATGTGTGTTCTTCTCACAAACCACACTTGGACCCCCAAGTGTCATTTGATGTGTGTTCTTGTCACAAACCACAGCTAGAGTCATTGCATGTGTGTTTTTCTAAACAAACCACACATGGATCCACCTGTGTCACTTCATGTCTATTCTTTTCATGATCCACATCTAGAGAAATTGCATGTGTGTTCTTCTAAACAAACCACACATGGATCCACCAGTGTCATTGCATGTTTGTTCCTCTCATACACCACACATGGATCCACAAGTGTCATTGCATGTCTGTTCTTCTCATGCAACACATCTAGAGTCATTGCATGTATGTTCCTCTCACAAACCACATAAGGATCCACCAGTGTCATTGGATGTGTGTTCTTTTCATGAACCACACATAGTGTCATTGGATGTCTGTTCTTTTCATAAACCACATAAGGATACACAAGTGTCATTGGATGCCTGTTCTTTTAATGAACCACACCCAATGTCATTGCATGTGTGTTCGATTCATAAACGACACATGGATCCACCAGTGTCATTGGATGTGTGTTCTTTTCATGAACCACAGCTAGAGTCATTGCATGTGTGTTCTTCTAAACAACCCACACATGGATCCACCAGTGTCATTGCATGTCTGTTCTTTGCATGAACCACATCTAGAGTCCTTGCATGTGTGTTCTTCTAAACAAACAACACATGGCTCCACCAGTTACATTGCATGTATGTTCTTTGCATGAACCACACATGGATCTACCCAGTGTGATTGCATGTCAATTCTTCTCACAAACCACATAAGGACCCACCAGTGTCATTGCATGTCTATTCTTTTCATGAACCACACCAAGTGTCATTGCATCTCTGTTCCTCTAAACAAACCACACATGGATCCACTAGTGTCATTGCAAGTGGTCATTGCAAGTGTGTTCTTCTAAACAAACCACACATGGATCCACCAGTATCATTGCATGTGTGTTCTTTTCATGAACTACACCCAGTGTCATTGCATGTGTGTTCTTCTCACAAACCAGACATGGATCCACCAGTGTAATTGGATGTGTGTTCTTCTCATGAACCACATCCAGAGTCATCGCATGTCTGTTCTTGTCACAAACCACATAAGGATACACCAGTGTCATTGCATGTCTGTTCTTCTCATGAACCACATCTAGAGTCGTTGCATGTCTGTTCTTCTCAGAAACCACATAAGGATCCACCAGTGTCATTGGATGTGTGTTCTTCTCATGAAACACAACCAGTGTCATTGCATGTATGTTCCTCTCATAAAACACACATGGATCAACTAGTGTCTTTGCATGTTTGTTCTTCTCATGAACCACATCTTGAGTCATTGCATATCTGTTCTTAACACAAACCACATAAGGATCCACCAGTGTCATTACATATGTGATCTTTTCATGAACCACACAGTGTCATCGGATGTCTGTTCTTTTCATGAACCACACCCAGTGTCATTGCATGTGCGTTCTTGTAAACAAACCACACATGGATCCACTAGTGTCATTGGATGTGTGTTCTTTTCATGAACCACACCTAGTGTCATTGGATGTGTGTTCTTCTCACAAACCACACATGGATCCACCTACATCATTGCATGTCTGTTCTTTGCATGAACCACACATGAATCCACCTAGTGTGATTGCATGTCAGTTCTTCTCACAAACAACATAAGGATCCACCAGTGTCATTGCATGTCTGTTCTTTTCATGAACCACAACCGGTGTCATTGCATGTCTGTTCCTCTAAACAAACCACACATGGATCCACCAGTGTCATTGCATGTGTGTTCTTCTAAACAAACCAGACATGGATCCACCAGTATCATTGCATGTCTATTCTTTTCATGAACCACACCCAGTCATTGCATGTGTGTTCTTCTCACAAACCACACATGGATCCACCAGTGTCATTGGATGTGTGTTCTTTTCACGAACCACAGCTAGAGTCATTGCATGTGTGTTCTTCTAAACAAACAACACATGGATCCACCAGTGTCATTGCATATATGTTCTTTTCATGAACCACATCTAGAGTCATTGCATTTGTGTTCTTCTAAACAAACCACAAATGGATCCACTAGTGTTGTTGCATGTCTGTGCTTCTCATGAACCACAACCAGTGTCATTGCATGCCTATTCCTCTCATAAACCACACATGGATCCACCAGTGTCATTGCACGTCTATTCTTCTCATGAACGACATCTAGAGTCATGGCATGTCTGTTCTTCTCACAAACCACATAAGGATCCACCAGTGTCATTGGATGTGTGTTCTTTTCATGAACCACACAAAGTGTCGTTGGACGTCTGTTCTTTTCATAAACAACATAAGGATCCACCATTGTCATTGGATGTGTGTTCTTTTCATGAACCACACCCAGTATCATTGCATGTGTGTTGTTCTCACACACCACATAAGGATCCACCAGTGTCATTGCATGTGTGTTCTTCTCATGAACCACATCAAGAGTCATCGCATGTCTGTTCTTGTCACAAACCACACAAGGATACACCAGTGTCATTGCATGTCTGTTCTTCTCATGAACCACATCTAGAGTCGTTGCATGTCTGTTCTTCTCACAAACCACATAAGGATCCACCAGTGTCATTGGATGTGTGTTCTTCTCATGAGCCGCAACCAGTGTCATTGCATGTATGTTCCTCTCATAAAACACACATGGATCAACTAATGTCTTTGCATGTTTGTTCTTCTCATGAACCACATCTAGAGTCATTGCATGTCTGTTCTTAACACAAACCACATAAGGATCCACAAGTGTCATTACATATGTGTTCTTTTCATGAACCACACAGTGTCATCGGATGTCTGTTCTTTTCATGAACCACACCCAGTGTCATTGCATGTGCGTTCTTGTAAACAAACCACACATGGATCCACTAGTGTCATTGGATGTGTGTTCTTTTCATGAACCACACCTAGTGTCATTGGATGTGTGTTCTTCTCACAAACTCCACATGTATCCACCTACGTCATTGCATGTCTGTTCTTTGCATGAACCACACATGAATCCACCTAGTGTGATTGCATGTCAGTTCTTCTCACAAACAACATAAGGATCCACCAGTGTCATTGCATGTCTGTTCTTTTCATGAACCACAC